>JBAGKO010027493.1:0-10786 GCA_037177275.1 Acacia concinna | reverse complement strand
GGATATATAAAAAAATGATTTTATAATACTGATATCACTAAAAAAATAATTGATAATGCTAAATGTATTAAAAAAAAAAAAGAAAGAAAGAAAGATGACCTCCCCGTTTTCACTCCAAAACTGCACCAGTTTAAGGCCAATAAGGGGAGAGGGAAGGGAAGCTGAGGGAGAGAATCCCGGTTCCCTATATATTGGCTACGGAATCAGCTTTCCATTTCTTTTTTATTAAAAAAGAAAATATGTGTATAAATATATTGGCCATTGATGCATATGTTTAATTAAACTCTGGTGGAAAAATATTTTTCTTGAACGAAAAAAATTTATCTCCTCACAAATTAATTCTCCCTTTTGCCTATTATCAAGGCAATCTATTTCCCAATTGAAAGTGTTTTTTTTTTTTAAAGTTTTTGATCAGTTTAGATATTAGAGCGGATTAAACTATAAGTGAAGTTCTGATGTTCACCTAAATTTTTTTAGTCATGTGTCTTTCGGACTTAACTGTAGTAAAATTCCTCTTTCATTTAATTAGATAGTTGGCCATTAATCATTCAGATGTGACAATTTGAAGCAACAAATTGTACCATAGATATGAAGGATTTTAAAACGAATAAGTAATGTGGTAGATAAAAGAAAAATGGAAGTAAGGGCATATGTCATCGACCTCTCTCTCCTGTGTGCAGTCGTTTTCCCTCTGTTAGGATTTCTCTGCTTCATGTGTGTAAGTAGTTGTTTTCCAGCGACTCTCCCTCAAACTTTCTCTCAAAGGGAGGTTGTCCGGCTGTGGGGCTTTTTCGGTAATGGGTTTTTATTTCTTTGGTTGGTGTGTTTGTCATCTGGACTTGGGTAGAAGAAATCAAGGGATGGATCGCAAGTTCAGTCATGTGGAGGAGGGGAATTGTAAGGGAAACGACTGAAATGATGATATTATCATTGATTTCGTTTACAAGAAGGAGATCGGCGTTGAACAGAAAGATAGAGTTTCACAGCATCGATGGTTTCGGCCATGATCCGATGAGTTTCTCTATCCCATTCACGTCCATTTGGTTTGGCTTGTGGGGCATATTGGTTCTTCTTCTCAGATATGGTAAATATGGGTTAGGGTATGTGAGGTGGAGATGGTTGGAGTCTTAATGGGCTGATGGATTGTCAAAACTAGTGACTAAGCTTCTCTCTATGCGATAGTGAATGTGTGGTGATAGTGAATCATCTCTCCTTGGAGCAATTGAAGCCTTGAATGATATGAGTCTAATAGGATGGTTCTTTGAACCCACATCCGATGTTTTCGGTACGGTGACTGTTTATCCTCTCTCCTTTAGTGGCAGTGGTGATGGTGGAGACAAACTTTGGCCTTCTAACTTTGATCTAGGGTTAGAGTTAGAGATGGATGTGTTCTTAGTGGTTAGGGTTTTTTGTTTGGGCCTAGGCCTTTTACCTGTTGTATTTTATTTGGTGTCTTTTGTTAGACCTCTTTATTGTACTTGAATATATTTTATTTAATACATTATTTCTAGCAAAAAAAAAAGATAAAAGAAATGGAAGTGTAAGAACCACAATAATCTTTTTAGTTTTCTCTTACACATATAATCTGGATAAAGATATTTTATCATTTTCCCTGAGTACTATATAATTCAGCCTATCTATACCACAAGGGAGTGTTGTAGTTGTTGTGGGAAAGCATATGCTGCTTATCCTATATTATTGGAAGGGCGAACTCAGGCCTTAAGACCGAGAGTCTTTGGGTCTTGGGTCAGGGTCTATCACCAAAAAATAGGCGCACCTGATTTGCCTAAAACTGTCATATAAACAAGTTGACCACAGACCTCAACCTTGTTCTTATGCTTTTGTGTATATATATAAAGTCATATATCATTAAACACATACTTAAATTATTACAAGAAACTTGGGTTATATTACATCATGAGCAAAAGCAAAACCAAGCAACCCAAGACAACAAAGTAATGAAACAAGCGTATAGAAAACTAAAAACAAAAAGGTTCATAGCTACCAAAAGAGAGCCACCAAGAATCACAAAAACATAGATGGAGCCAGTAAGGGTCGAGAAGGATACAACAATTGATGTTACAGCATGTCACACCTTACGTATAGACCATCTTTTAGGTCATTTAGCGTCTATTAGAGTCGCATTATGTTGTGAATAACGTAGAAACTCAAAACTGGAAATTTTGTTTCCGGCGAGTACTATTCACTACCAAAACAAATTTCTAGACGAACTTTAAAAAATTGTAACTCAATATAGAAAAATCAAAATAATGTGCTTCCAAGTTTTATGGTGAAGGATCTAAAGGAGAAAAATAATTTCATACATCAATATCATATGGATAAGTACAATAATTGTACGGAATCTAACTCTATCTTTTCAATAAAACAATTTTTCCCAATTTTAAACCTTAATTTTAAAAATTTATAACTTTGCGTACGGAATTTTAATTCCTACGTTTTACCTATCAAAACGAAGCTTAGCATGTCATCTATTATCATGCCAAATTACAAAATCTAGATAAGTCATCTGGTACAAAACAAAACTTATACAAGATTACTGTTCCATTGCAATTTCTAGCAAGCATTTTCAAAATATGTATATATAGTTAGCAACATAGTCTTTACCCTTGCACTCCCTTTCTATTCCTCCTTGATGATTCAAGCCCTAGTTCATAGTTGTTAATAGGAGGGATGAGATTTTTGAGAATCCCAATAGCAAGTCACAATAATACTAATCTTAAACAAACAAGCAACATGTGACAAGCAAGAGCTAACATGTTTCGCATGCCCTATGACATCATCATCTTGGTGCACCTCACATTGAACACAAGTAATATCATGTAATTGTTAGGAGTGCAACAAAACGTAGTAGCCATCATCATGATAACAACAAGCAAAGAAATCTTAAGCTCAACCAAACATGCACGTGCAAAATCACAAGATAAGCAAGTAAGTAATGACATTAGAAATTATGTAACTATGCTACCTTGATCTTTGATCTTTCTCTTGGCTTTTTGGTTTCAGCCTCCTAAGGGTCTCTTCCATAAATGTCAAACCCTAATCAAGCCAAGAAGGTGCAACAACCATCAACAACATTTATAAACACCAAAAGCTTACTTGTTGGATTAAGGGTAACATATAAAGGAGAATTAATTTATGTCTTGTAATAAAAAGGTTTTACTTGCAACTTTCAAAATATGTGTATTAATTTGTTTTTCTTGTTAAAAATATGTACAAAGCAGTAAAAAAAATACAACACAGTATGATATTAATAATGTATAACATAATCTAAAAGGGAGACAACCTAGACATATTGAAAAAAGATCAAAGGCATGTTAATTAAAAGAAGTCAAAATATTAATTTTTTCCTCAAAATTCCTACAATTTTAGAAGAGAGGATTAGAAGAGGGAGGAGGAAAAATTTTATCCAAAAGTCTTACTTATCCAAATAAGTGGAGGTGAGTAAAATCCTCAAATTTCCCTCCCCTCCCCTCCCCTCGTACTAAATAAGCCCTTAATTAAAAAGAGGTCAGAATGGTTTGGTATGTATTTCAGAAGTTCTCGACAACAGATTTTATAATTAATTCATTAATAAAATAATAATCTTTGTGTTTGTGTGTGTGTGAAAGTGTAGTTGTCAATAATATAATATGGAGTTGTCAATGGTGTGCATTAATTTGTCAATGGAAGCACACGTTATACTATACCATTGACAACTCAACGTGCGCTATTGATAACTCCGTGTTCTACCATTGACAACTCTATGTTATACCATTGGTAACTATAACTCATTGTCTCTCTGTCTCTCACTCTCTCTAAAAGTGTAGTTGTCAATGGTATAATATGAAGTTGTCAATGATATAACACTGAATTGTAAATGACGTACATTTAGTTGTTAATGCAAACACATGTTATACTATTCAGTGTTTTACCATTAACAACTCCATATTATACCATTGACAATTAAGTGTTATACCATTGACAAGTACACTTTCACAGAGAAAGACAGAGAGAAAGAAATTATTATTTTATTAATGAATTAATTGTAAAAAAGTCTCATTATTATTTTATTAATGAATTAATTGCAAAAATGTCTCATAAGACTTTTTTACAATTACACAATTTTATAAGATTTTTTAATCATATATTTTGTAAGTCGGGACTAAAACCTAAATTACCTATATATAATAAAGACTGTATTTGGATCCATGAATACAGTTACCCTATCAGTTTGCGTGTGATGCAAGTTCAATATTTTTATTTATATCAACATATCGTACGAAATCCCATACAGGGTTGAGTGATAATGGTCATGTATGCGCACTTGTCCTTATCTGAAATGATAATTCCAAGTCTCCTTTTTTAGATTCACTGATTTAGAGATGATAAAATCATAGAAGTCTTTATATTTTGGATTTGTCAAATGGGGCGAAATGAAAAAATTCCTATGGTGAATTAAACACGAGAGAAGAATTGGTGTGTTTAAATACGAAAACGTGCTCCCTGATGTTACCGTACCTCGTTGTCGTCCTTACAGTGATTGTTGAAAATTTGAAGGATTGACCAGCACGTGGATGTGATACTATAGAGTATTGATTTCCCGTAAAATGATAAAAGTATTAAATAGATAATTTTTTATATTTACTTTTATTTATGGAAAGTGTATATATTTTCTCACTTTCTTTTTATATTTGTGCATCGACATCTCTCCACTTCTTTTTATAAGTCAATAGAGGTAATATTGTCAAAAGCTTATTTAGTATCTTTTAAGTGACATTTATTTTAAAATAAATCTTTTAAGTCAATAAATTTTTACTTTTGTGCATTGACACCAATTAGTTATAATATATATATATATATTTTGATAAAGAGTGCGTGTTAACTAACTTTTATTGAGTGTTATATTTAATATCCCGTTTTAGAGGCGCAGCTGATGGCCTTATGTATATAACATAGTTCTTTTTTAAATTTCTCAGCATCTTACTTCTTTTGTTGGGATGCTGGAAAATGACATTTCTTCTTCTTGTTTTTTTGGATTGTTGTGTTATTGTATAATATATATACAATATACGTGGCTCCGTATTTTGGCCGCCCCTTCATGACTAGAAGTCAGAACCAATTATAAAGGCGGGTTAAAAAATAAAAACCAATGGCAATGTGGAACAAGACTGTGAGCTTGTGTGGGAAAGTCTTATTTTACTTAAATAAGATCTTATGTACAAAATACGAGAAAGACCCCTCTCACATATTAACTTTATACTCCGCAAATAAGATCTTATTACCCCAAATAAGTCATTCCTAAAGAAGCCCTGTATCCTCTACATACATTAACTTTATTTTATTAATTGCATATTACTTTAATAATAACAATACCCCGGTATGTTTCACCTTTCGTCCTATAAGTTCGGGATATGCCAGCTTGGCCGCATTAGAACACAAGATTATAATTAATTATAAACTAAACTCACTTGTTTGTTAATTTGATTTTGGATTAAGAAATTGTACTATCCTGATTAACTATAAGCCGGCCGGCCGGCCACAGCAACGGAGTTATGTTCTTGAATCCATCCTGACGTGTGCGGCTATATATGTCGAGAACATTGACTAAACCACGTTAAGCTGACTTCTACTCGGCATGTAATCCCTCCTTCAATCAATTAAAAATAACCAATTAATTAGGTCACCGTCAGAGCCACACCAATATATATAACTAACAATATAATATTATATATATATATATATAATACTTAAGACTTGTTTTTGTGCGTAGTGTGAGTTATTTTAAATTAGAATAAGCCTGTTTTAATGGTGAGAATGCAGACGTGAGGCTGAATTGAGACCATTAAAAACTCTTATGTAAGTTAGTTAATTAATGGGTTAGTTAGTTTCTGATTAAGTTAGATGTATGACAGGTGTGTTCAACTGAACAATTATCACTGTGACTCTATAAACGCGTCGTGTAATGTACTGTTGAAGTATAATGCAACCTCTTCTTTTATTTTAGGAGGTGGACATTGACGAGGACTTGTCTTTTTTTTGAATGAAAACTGAAATCTATTAATGCTTAATCACGCATTACAATAAAAAATAAGTATCAACTGAAGATATAAAAACATCATATTCTCCTTCATCATCAAACGCCTCCTCTTGACATGGAGGTGATTGATGATTAAGGAAGACAAAAGGATCAATCATATTATGTGATTGCTTAGCTAACTGATTCGCTATTAGGTTTTGGTCCTTAAGAATATGGCTAAGATCGACCTGCTAATTTTTGGAGACCCATAGTTTGGTGTCATCAACGATATCTTTAAATGGGTGATTACTTATACACCCCCTCCCAATCAGATTAATTGCTTTAACACAGTCTGCCTTTATTGAGATGTTTCTGTATCCTTTATGCCAACAAATTTGGAGGGGGACGTTGATGAGGACTTGTCTTTAATATCACAATGATTGAATTTTGTGCTCGAGGAGGGATTAGTTAAATGTGAGCGTCTCATTTTGTGTGGAGGGAGGCATTAGCTAAATGTGAGCGTCTCATTTAATGATGAAAAATAGAATGCCTAATCTAACCAGTCAGCTACACTGATGGTGAATATAATAGTAATAAAAATGAGGGCACGCTGTGTAACATTTTCAACAAATGAAATGGTAACATAAAAAAATAACGTATGTGTCGGGGTGTTTGAATTGACTTGGCTGACTTTGAATAATACACTGCAACTTGACGGTCCGTGCCACCCCTTAATCATGACCTTTAATTTGAATTTGATTGCTAGCTACCTTTGCCCTTGCTTTTTGTGGGAGCGGTCGAATAAATCTAGTAGAAGTCTTTTCATCCCATCCAAAGTTAACGCATTATTCCTTTGTCACGTAAAGCAGCGACTGATCGTGATTACTATTTTACAAAGGTATATATATTATATATCGTGGATCACCACATCCCACCAAAAAAGAAAATGTTGCCTCCAATATAATGTTCATTTTTAAATTATTCCCTACTGAATTCATATATCGTATTTAAATTATAATAAAGAAACTTTGATGTTTTATAGATACCTTAATTACTAAAAATCTTATAACGCGTAAGACCAAATTGATCTTTTTTTAAAGATTAAAGAATTCGAACAAAACCACTATAATCTTTATTATAAGTCTATTTTAAATAATAAAAAATTTAATTCTTAATATAAGTCCAGTTTGAGAGTATAAAATGACATTGCTTCAATTTAGCCCTTAATTAAATGAAGAGATAGAATAAAAAGTTGAAAAACAATATTTATAAATGAGGTTAAAGTTATAAATTTTGCCTTTAATTATTAGCTTAACTAATTCTCCTTGGTATGTGATAATTACGGTATGTTTGGCTCAACGGAGGGGAGAGGAAGGGAGGCATTTTAATGGAAGGTAGGGGGAGGGAGGATTTTAGAAGGATTTTGTTTTACCTTATTTGTATGAACAAAAAGAGAGGGAATAAGAAGGATTTTAATAATGTAAAAAAATGTGATAAACAATATAAGAGTGTAATCAACAGAAATCAAAATAGATACTCGTCAATCAATGTACAAGTTTTTGAAGGGTAATATATAAAGGAGAATTAATATTTGTTATGTAATAAAAAAGTTTTACCTGCAACTTTCAAAATATGTGTATTAATTTGTTTTTCTTATTAAAAATATGTACAAAGCAGTAAAAAAAAAACAACATAGTATGATATTAATAATGTATAACATAATTTAAAAGGAGACAACCTAGATATATTAAAAAAGAATAAAGATCATGAACATATTAATCAATAGAAGTCAAAATATTATTCTTTTCCTCAAAACTCCCCCAATTTTGAAAGGAAGAGTTAGAAGGGGGGGAGGAGGAAAAATTGTAGAGAAAATTGTGTAGAGGTCCCGAATAAAAGAATATACGTTAAAGAAGTCTTGAAAAAGAAAAAAATTACTGTTAAATCCTAATTAACAATCCCATACTTTACTAATGACAACCTCGGAAATGCAATTGACAACTTTATAGATGACAATAATTTTTTTTCTTTCTCGAGACCTCTTTGATGTAAATTTATTTGCTTAGACCTCAACACAATTTTTCCAAAATTGCATCCAAAAGTCTTATTTATCTAAATAAAAGGAGATAAGTAAAATTCCCAATTTCTCTCCCCCTTATACTAAACAAGCCCTTAATTAAAAAGGGATCAGAATGGTATACTATGTATTTTGGAAATAGATATTAATGAAGACCGTATTTGGATCCACGAATACAGTTATCCTATCAGTTTGCGTGTGATGCAAGTTCAATATAAACTAGACTAGACAATATTTTTATTTATATCAACACATCGTACTAAATCCCATACAGGGTTGTTTGTAATGGTTAATGTATGCGCGCTTGTCCTTATCTTGAAATGATAATTCCAAGTCTCCTTTTAGCTTGCATGCCCGGGCGCGCATACTTGTCTCCTTTTCCATACTATAGTAATATAGGGTCACTTTCAGGGAAAAAAAAACATTTTGTATAAAATATAAGTCACAGGTAATATAGTGAATGCTCATTTTCCAAATTTTTTTCTCCTAATAAATGCTCTTTCTAATTTTACTCACTCATTAATTTTTTTAATAAGAACAAAAATAAAAAATAAAAACATTCGATTTAAGGCATATGTAACAAACTAATTGTCTTTTTTGATTTTATTTGAATTAGTTAAATTACCTTACATTATACTAGTAATACCATAGGCTGGAGGGAGTAAATGCTATCTTAGTTGCACGAAATATTGACTAAACTTTTGAGGACCTATGTATCAAAATGCCTACACACACTAACATGCCCTTGTTGCGAACAGCCAAAGGAAAAGAAAAAAAAAACATGCCCTTGTTGCGAAGTCAAGCAAAATTTTGGTTATAAAAAAAAAAAAGTCAAACGAAATACTTCCTCATGCCTACAATATAAGACGTTCCTAAAAAAATTACTTTATCTACAATATAAGGCACTTATACTTCTTATTTTTTGTGAGTTAGTTGAATTACCCTATATTATGGCCAAAGGAAATTTTTTGGGAAATTTACAATGAGGTCCAAATAAGGGACTTTGCATTAAATAGGTCCCATGAAATCGCGTATTTACAGTCAGGTCCCAGGTTTTAGGAATTTATTATTGTCAAGTCCCAATTAACAATTATGGAGTTGTTAATGGCGCTGCTGGGGTTGTAAGTTACAACCTCCTGAGGTTGTCATTAACAACCCCAGCAACGCAATTAACAACCCTGGAACCTAACTGTAAATACGCGATTTCACGGGACTTATTTGACGTAAAGTCCTTTATTTAGGACCTCATTATTTTTTTAATAGATTGAGGAACTACTAACGAGATCTTTTCTTTTTGGATGCCGACCATCTCTAACCAGGGTCCTTTTTACCGACATTTACAATGGAAGTGATGGTTGTAAAAACCTTTCTTCCCTAATCGAATAATTAACTCAGTTATTAATTAAATTATCATTCAAATTCTAAAAGTAAGCTAAAATATGCAAATGTGTTCTAACGTGGCAATATATAATAATACAACATAAAATAAAAGAACAGAAGCACTACTCTTAGAAGAAATAGCTTAATGTTCCAGAGTCTTCCTTATTGGATCACTACAGGACATATCACTTGAAAAATGTTAAATCGACAGGGCGAGATAATGTCTCAATAACCAACAAACAATCTCATTGGGCATATGATTAAATGCCCTTGAGGTGTCAAATAAGATAGTAACATTTCCTAAAATAATAAATAATCCAGACATATCAATTTTCAATATTATAAACTCAGTTTCAAACTCAAGTTCATTATATGGGTGCACAATTATCAATATTTAACAAATTACTCTCTAACCTCCCTTATTCACTACAACAAAAAAAGGCAATTTTGTAGTGTGTCCCTTTACCAATATGTATAAATGGGTTATTCTATTTGTACATATATGGTGGAGGGGCACTTTTAATCCTTGTTTGTCCATTAGTTTTCAAATTTTCTCTTTACCGCTGGGTAGAGTAGCTTGGTAGCTCGCAAGGCTCATAATCTAGAGGTCACGGGTTTAAATCCCGTCTCAGCAACATTTTTTTGACAAAAAAAGGAGGTTTAATTTAATTAACTAGAAATTAATTAAAACAAACCGCTAGAAAGTGCAAATTTGTAGCCGTTTTGCCAAAAACTACTATAAATTTGTTGCATGGTTAACATTTGTAGCGGTTTTAGGCAAAAACTGCTACAAATAAAGGCGTCAACTTGACGCCATGTGGCATAAAGCTGGCGTGATATTTGTGACGGTGACTTTGTAGTAGTTTTATTAACAAAGAACCGCTATAAATGTTCAGTGTGTGCATTTTGTAGCGGTTTTTGTTTAAAAACTGTTACAAAATGCGAACCGTAATGAAATTTGTAGTGGTTTTATAGAACCGTTACAAATTTTACGCGAAATACGAGAAGCTTTTACAGTTTATAGCGTTTACTGTAGTGGTTTTTCAAAAACCGCTACAAATGTAGTGAGTTTTAGGGCATATAAATAGCCATTGTGTATTCATTTTAACGTTTCACCAATTTTTGTCTTCTAGAGTGACTTTAGAGAATTTCTACAATTCTGAGACGCTGCCCAAATTTATTTACATATACTATAGTCGGGTTAGTTTTCATATTTTATTTCTTTACTTTATATTCTTTTTAAATGTATTTATCAATAAATTTATTTGTTATTTATATTTATTTTATTTTTGTGAATGGTAATTTTTTTATTT
>JBAGKO010027446.1:0-10790 GCA_037177275.1 Acacia concinna | reverse complement strand
GCTAATTCGGATCCTATCTTAGAAGATTTTTATCTTAATTTGAAAATATATCTTACCCAAATCGCAATCTCTATCCAAAAATCGCGTCTTTGCATATTATAAACTCAGGTCGCGACCTACAGTTGTCCACGTCGTGACCTGGAATCGGGAAAATTCTTTCGAGGCTTGACTCTACTTCAAAATGCACCGTTTCATTAAAACATCCCAGGTCGCGACCTAACAGGTCCAAGTCACGACCTCAGTAGGCAGATCAATATTTTCTATGTGTTTGGGCCTTCAAGCTTTTGGTGTCTTTATTCACGCTCCATCCGAGCTCCAATTTGGGCTCCAATTTCTCCTTTACTTGCCTGAAAACACAACAGCGAAGAGGCTTCACCAAGGCAAGTGAAGAATCATAATTAAAGAGATAAAATAATTACATTTTGACCCCTAAATAAGCAAAATGCAAAGTATGAACATACAATCCATAAACTATAAATACCATGCAATTTGAGGGTAAATTGTGTAAATTAGTTAGACAACACCCCTGAAAACCATATAAATATCACGTCTTATCAATGATCTTTCAATTTCAAACATTCTTGAAAACTTCTTCTGAAAATGTTTTAGAAATTGATTCCTCTCCAATTGCTGAAAAAGATAAACCAAAATCTTGGCGTTTTGTTAAGGATCACCCAGTTGATAAAATCATTGGAAATGTTGAGGAAGGTGTGAAAATGAGGAGAAGAATTCTAAATGAAATTATTTTTTCTGCATTTATTTCTGAAATAGAACCCTCATATAACATGATATTTATATGGTTTTCTGGGGTATTTTATATCTGAATTGCACACATTTACCCTCAATCTGCATAGTATTTATACTTTATGTATTAAATGTTCAGACTTTGCATTTTGCTAATTTATGGGTAAAAATAGGATTATTTTATATCTTTTATGAAATTCTTCACTTGCCTTGGCAAAGGTATTTTGTTATGTTTTTCAAGCAAGCAAAGGAGAAACCACCATACCCCTAGCTCTCCAAATTCTCTCAATTCCTAAACCCTAAACAATAACCCTAGCCTCCATCTACCCAAATTCCATCAATTCCAACCACCATAACCCTAATCTACCTAATCCCTCACCAAACCTTTAACCAATCTCTCATGGATTCGAGACTGATCGTGATTGCGAGATGTTCAGAGGCATGAGAGGCTAAACACCTTAGCCTCTCAATGATGGATCACGAAGGTTGGAGCTTACGTAATAACCAGGGGAGTTAAATTTATTATTTAGATCTTTTCTCTTCTTCTCTTGTAATTTTCCTAGATTTAGGAAGATTTATAGGATGATTTGATTTATGGGTTATGATTATAATCTAAGATCTGGATATTATGCTTATGAGATTGATGTATGAGTTCTGATTTATTAATTTATCTAAGTTTAAAGACTTTTATGTGTGATTGATTAAATTGTCATGATTAGGATTGATTGTCCCCTCTCGTGCATAATTCTCGAATTGTTGATTGACAATTCAAGAATTAATTCATTCATCCATCTTAAGAGCACTCTAAGAGAACCTAACAACGTTTTAATTAAGAATTAATCAACCTAGGATCCGAGGAGGTTTTTAATTAATTAAATCATTGGACCTAAGCGATTGCTTAGGGTTTTTAAAATTAAACTTAGAGAATATAAAAATTCCCAAAAATCTTTTGAGAGAGCGAGGATAACCGGGCGACCACCATCGAGAGATGAGTCCTGTCATAAGAACTTAATTACCAAAAATATTTTCAAAACTCTAAAAACCTAAAAAAAGTTAGTTTAATTTAGATTTAGTTTAATTTAGTTATTTGCACCACGAAAACCCCCTAATTAACCAATTAAGTACTTAGGAATTCCAAATAATGCTCCTTGAGAAGAACGACTGGTTGCCCTATACTACACTATTGGTGTAATCATTTGACGGAGCAATTTAGGTGACAATCTTGGTCTCGATGAGACCTCAATGTGCTTTGTGCATTCATGAAACATAGAATTGGATGCAATATGAAGAGCAACCTTGTTATCACACCACATCTTAGCTGGTAATTGTGTAGATAATCCAACTTCAATCATCAATTGACAAATCCACACGATCTCCTATGCTGTTTGAGCCATAGCTCTATATTTTGCTTCCACACTTGACTTAGAAACAACATTCTTCTTCTTGCTTCGCCAGGACACTAAATTTCCAACTATAAACACACAATATCCTGTAGTAGACCGTCTTGTTGTCTTTAATCTAGCATAGTTCGCATCACAGAAACACTCAATATTCGTGTTACCATGATTTGTATGCAGAATTCCACAACCAAGTACTTCTTTCAAGTAATGTAAAACATGTTCCAGTGCTTCCTACTAAACAATTGTTGGAGCTTGCATAAATTGACACAAAACACTTATAGAAAAAGTGATGTCAAGACAAGTCACTATGAGATAATTCAATCTCCCAATCAATCTCCGATATCTTTTAGGATATACAAATGGCTTAATCTTCTCTAGATCTATCTTCTTATGAATTTCTTTAGGAAGTTCATCATATGGCACACTGTCTTTCATTTCTAGAAAAGGATTAGGAATCACAGGAACACTACTTGGTGCAGCAACCAGTTTCCCAATTTCCTTTAGCAAGTCAACATATTTTTTTGAGACAAGAGAATCCCCTTTTTATTCCTCATAGCCTCTATTCTGAAAAGTATTTCAATATTCCCAAATCTTTTTTCTGAAAATGAGAATTCAAAAAGGTTTTCAGTGATAAAATTCCTAATAAATTATTGCATGTAATTACAATATCATCCACATAGACAACCAAAAGAACTAACCCTTTAGTAGTTTTCTGATAGAATACAGAATAATCATTTTTACTTTAGCTTAGACCAAACTTTTGTACCACATAACTAAATCTATCAAACCAAGCATGAGGACTCTGCTTTAAACCATATAAAGACTTTTGAAGAAAACACACTTTGCCTTTCTCCCCCTGAGCAACAAACCTAGGTGGTTGCTTCATATAAACTTCTTCAAGGAGATCACCATTCAAAAAAGCATTCTTCACATCCATATAATGTAGATCTCGGCCAAAAGATGTAGCCATAGAAATGAATAGTCGTATAGAAGACAATTTGGCTACAGGAGAAAATGTTTTTGAATAATCAACGTCATATATCTGAGCATACCCTTTAGCAACTAAGCGAGCTTAAGACACTCTAGAGTCTCATCATCTTGTGTTTTGATGACAAACACCCACTTACACCTAATCGCCTTATTACCAAGAGGTAGATCAATTAAATTCCAAGTGCTAGCCATTTCTAGGGCTTTCATTTCTTCTTCCAAACCCTACACGCCAACCAGAGTGGTCTAGAGCTTGAGATAGGGAAGTGGGAACAGTAATAGAATCTAGCGTGGTAACTAAGGAGTATAATGGAGAAGACAAATGATCATAAGACACAAAATTTGATATAGGATAAGTACAAGCCCTCTTACCTTTGTGTAAGGCGATAGGCAAGTCATCTAAAGCATCAGAAGTGTCAAAAGGTACTAGATTGTCAGAATTATCTAAATCTTCAGAGATGTTGAGGGTTTTAGGAATATCAAGAGTCTCAAGAGGAATAGAACATATGTTTGGAACTTCTAGGATAGTAGTAGAAATAGGTACTAATCATATGATGAACTAGTCACTGGAAGACAATTATGAACCATAGAGGAAACATTCTGTTCTCTAAGCCTTTTATGATAAAAATGATGAACAGGATGAGACATCGGTACTGGATCAGACACTTGCACTGGTAACTCACGAACTTCATACACCAAGACACTATCAATATCAAGATTGGACTCATAGTACAAAGATGTAGTGGGATAGAATGGAGTAGACTCATGAAAAGTAACACCAGTAGACACAATATATCGACATAAATTAAGAGAATAACACTGATATCCTTTTTGAAATTGAGAATAACTAAGAAAGATACATTTTAGAGATTTAAGATCAAGTTTGATGATCGTGGGACGAACATCTCGAACAAAACAAACACAACCAAAAATCTTTGGGTTTATAGGAAATAGTAGAGTAGATGGAAACAGAGTTGTATAAGGTGTATCTCCACTAAGAACAGGTATGGGCATTCGATTTATGAGAAAACAAGTAATAGACAATGCATCAGTGCAAAATGATTTAGGAACCGTCATCTGAAACATGAGAGCTCAAGCAACTTCTAATAAGTGCAGGTTCTTTCTTTAGCAACATCATTTTGTGTTGGCGTATCTAGACAAGAAGTATGATGAATAGCATGTTGCATATACATCTAAAAATGATCAAAAAGGTAATCTTTGGCATTATCACTTCATAAGATTTTGACAGAGACCCCAAACTGATTTTTAATTTTAGCACAATAATTGCAAAAATGAAAAAAACTCAAAATGATTCTTCATTATATATAACTAAGTGATTCTAGAAAAATCATCAACAAAAGTAACAAAATACCGAAAACCCGTTTGGGAGGAAACATGACATGGACCTCAAACATCAAAATGAACTAAATCAAAAGGGAACGTAGCCCGTTTATTGACGCAAGGTGTCAAATGAATTCTATGATGTTTAGCAAATTGACATGACTCACACTCTAAAGATAATAGACTCGAAAATTGAGGAAACATTCTCTTCAAAGAAGACAATGACATATGACCAAAATGACAGTGAAAATCAAAAGCAGACAAACCACCAACATAAGCAACTGAACGCGGTACTCGATCCTTAAGAAAGTAATATCCACTAGATTCATAACCTCTACCAATAATATTCTCCGTCGTAAGATTATGTATTAAATAATGATCAAGAAAAAAAATGAAATGAAGCAATTGAGTTTATGAGTGAGTTTACTAGGTGATATAAGATTAAATACAAGGTCAAGAACATTCAAAATTGAAGACAAAGAAATGGATGGAGTAATATGAATAGTGCCAAATCTAAGGATAAGAAGGGGAACCCTTAGCAATTGTTATAGAAGAAGGGTTGGCATATGGTGCATACGTGAAGAATAAATTAGAGTTACCTGTCATATTATCAGTGGCACCCAAATCAATAATCCACTTTGTAGTAGAAGAGACTGAATTAACTGTGACTAGAGCACTGGGAGTAATAGAAGGTTCATTAGAATTAGTAGTAGATTGCACCATATAAGCAAATCCACTACCACGGTTCTTATTATGTAATTTGCGACAATTCTTCTTGATATGGCTCATTCCTTACAATAATTGCAATAGAACATACCACCAGAGTTGTAATTAGGAGAACCAGAATTTTGATACGTACTTCCCTGTCTAGGAGTATTAGATTTGTCATAAAGGCCTTTACCAGCAAATGCACTTGGAGTAGCAATAGAAGAGGGCTCTCCTTCAGCCTGTAAAATATGAGAAAAGACATCCTCAAGTGATGCTAGTTCAAAACTAGGCAAAATTTGAGACCGAGCTGTCTTATAAGCAGGATATAGAGCATTAAGAAAACTGATAATACCCAGCTTCTCCTGATTAGCTACAGGAATCTCAAGATCAACATCAACTGGCATCATTGTCTTTATTTCCTCAAACATTTGAGTGAAGTCAACAAAAAAATCTTGTAGCGATCATCCATTTTGTTTACGGTTAATCCCTATACAAACTTCATAATGACGATTAATATTACTTTTCTCCAAAAATAGAACTTTAAAGCAATCAAGGACCTCTTTCACAGTGTCACAATGGCGAACAAACACCCAAACTTGAACCTCAATAGAGTTCTATATGTATAGAAAAAGTCATGAATACGCCATCTCTCAAGTCATGTTAGGATCCTCCTTAGGACGAGGCTTATTCATATGATCCTCTTTTTCAATACTCAGCAAATATTTCCTTATCATCTTACTCCAATCATGATAATTTTTCCAATTTAATTTATTTTTAGTAATTTTATTCATAAAGGGTGTAACCTCGATCACAATCATAGACTTAATTGATTCCTTATTCTCTGCCATAAAAAAAACCTTAATTAGAATGCCGAAACTAAGGAATCCAAACTAACAAAGGCTTAATCAAAAAAGGAGGTACCCAAAATCATATCAGAATCTCACAAAGACAATCAGAAACTATAGATTAGAAGCTGAGTGCAGAGAACAAGAGAAACCTGAATCATACAGTGTCAGATCTTGACAAACCACCACCAGGGATTTGACTACAATGAAGAGATGATCACAGCACCGCAAACGGTGGCTGGAGATAGCGTCATGAGTAGGCATGTGGTGATGACAATGGAGAACGAGGTGATGTGTGGCATCTCGTCAAAAGGTGAAATGAGGAATGTGGCACGTGTAACAAGAAACAACCGATAGCCCACCAATCTGAAGATCTCTCTCTCATGTCACTATTTACTCGCAAGAACTCAAAAACTCTAGAAATTCATAAATTTAGAAAAAAAAATCTCAATGTCTCTGATACCATGTAAGATTATTAATTTGAAAAGTGTATTTCTCATATACAAAGCATATGTATTTATACAAGAGGGAGGGAGACAATATCATAATTATAGTTAATTCTAATTCTTGGTTTTATGCTAATTATCATGATTCTCTAATCATTGATTCTATGCACATTCCTAATATTACATAATTACATAATATTTCTTTCCTAATATATTTCTTTTTTTTTTGCTTTCGCAAGGTATCCCCCAGCACGGCAGGCCAAGGACTAATCCTCCGCTCATTGTGGTTTCCTAATATATTTCTAACAATACCCATTAGCTACTAACATTTCTACAAGTCTTCTTATATGTAATAGAACAAATTACAAGCAACAAAAGTGCGATTAAACTCAAAACAACAAAAAGCACTTTTTGTGTTAGAAAATTAAATGTGAAGCAGTGAAGATGAAGAACATTCTCTCTAACCTCAATAGCTACATTTTTAAAGCTAGAGGATATTTCTTATTGTCTGATAACAACTAGACGCTAAGAGATTGAAGGACTTCAACGGAAACATGAAAACACATGACGGTCATACTCTCAACGAGAATAAAAGTTTCTTAAGAACCAACAGATACTTATCATCTCCAACAATCATCAAATCTACACCAATTATAAAAGGTGAAGCATTCAAAATGAGAGAACAAGAGAGACACAAAACACATACTGCCAAAATGTTAAATCTCTAACTTCAATACTCTAGCTCATACACTCTGTCTTTCATTGATATATTATTTACTTTGGAGAGAGTTGATTATATTGTATTTCAATGCTTATTTATCTATTCTTGTGAGAGGACATTGATTGTAATTCTTTATCATTGAAGACATATCCTTACAGGGTGTAAAGGGAGCAACTTTGAGAGAGTTGTAAATACTTCACAAGTGTCAAACTAAACTTGGGGGATTGAAGTGGTTCTTAAGTACCTAGTTGAAACCAGTGTATTGAAAACTGGACCGGCTGGTTCAGACCAGAAACCAGTGAACGGGTCCCCTGTCCAGTCCGATTTGCTATTTTTTTAGTGTTGAACCAAACCGGTCTAACCCAGTCAACCCTATTTGAACTGGTCAAACCAAAGGTAACTCGGACCATACCGGTGGTGAACCGATTCACCCCCTTTTTATTAAAAAAAATTTCTATTTCCTTAAGAATTTTATACTAATAAGCCTAAAATCTTGACTTTCTCACCGGTTTAGCTTCGAGTTAGTTATTTGGTTTGACCCACTGACCCTTGACCTAGTACCTCGACCAGTTCAATGACCGGTCCGGTTTTTAATACCTTGGTTGAAACTTGAGGAAGATAGTTGATTGAAAATCTTAGGAGGAGCCTAGGGACTGGATGTAAGTGAATGAAAAATTGAAGCAGGATAAATCTTTATTTGTAACCTCTCTTCCCTTAGCTCTTTCATTTCTAGTATATATAACATGAGTGATTGACTTTGTATTTATGAATAATTATTTTCACACTCTTCACTTTTGTTAATATGAGAAAAGATTTTCAAAGTTCGTAAGTTTTTATCTGACACCCAATTCACCACCTCTTGATTGACAACCGGTTTTAACATTTTTGGGAGAAAAATGCAAGAAAAGTACGCAAATACATGCTTATACATATTTTTTTGTCTATCCCTATCATTATGGAAATGTATGTTAGATCCTATATTTTGATGATTACCAAACTTAGGTTGATTTTGTAAACAAGAGCCTTAAGAATGAAGTACTGAAGGGAAATCACTTAAGTAAGTTTTTCATAAATGATATCAACTTAATACAAGGGAAGAAATTGGTTCAGAACTCCTTTTGTTCAGCAGCAAATTCTTGACAGCAGAAGAAAGTCGCGACCTACGATATTACATGTCGCGACATACTCCTTAGAAACTGACAGGTACTGGTAGGTTTCTGCCTCAACATGGCTGAGCAAATTGTGCAAGTCACGACCTGATACCTGTTACATCATGAAATGCATTGGAGAAACTAGCAGGAATTGGTAGGTTACTGTCTTAACCTGGCTGATCAAAATAAGCAAGTCGTGACCTGAACTTCTAATAAGTCGTGACCTGGACCTCGGAGCTGGACAAGTATTCTCTGGCTGATTGTGTGACATACACCACTTCTAGTCGCTACCTAGACTTCCTATGAAGCCAGTGCACTATGGAACCTGGCAGGTCAATTTTTAACTGGCAAGATAAGGTTAGCGCAAGGAAAGGGTTTTCCCTCAAGGTAACGGGACTCCTAACAAGCTTACAAGAGTAAGTCGTGACCTAAAAACATTATCGTCACGACTTGTGTCTCAATCTGCAAGAAGAGATCTCTCTGGCTAATTAAGTCCGTGACCTAATCAAACATATGTCGCGACCTGGTGTTCCCAACTGGCAATTGATGCAAGGCAACCTTGGAACCTGGCAGTGCAATTCAAAACCTGAAGCAAGCTCAAGGGAGGACTATATCCTCGAGGAAACGATGGTCACTGAGAAACCTGCAAGGCTACCAAGTTAACTGCCTTTGTATTCAAAACCTGGCAAGAGAGATTAACCTTGAGTAAATTCTCTAAGCTCGAGGATGGTAGGTAAATTTTCACATGCTCTGAATTTACAAACACGAAACCTCAATGCTACTTTTCAACCTCAAGGAAACTTTCACAAACAGCTTTTTGAAAAACAGAGCATCGTAGCGTCAGTCTTAAATCATTCCTATACTTATTATGTTGATACCCACTTGATTCTAAACCTTGCTAACAATCGATTTAGTGTTAAAGAACAAGTTTGAATCATCTGGAGACGTTTGAAGAACAAATCAAAAAAAGTGAGGATTGTGTCAGAAGCATTAAATGCAACTTACCTAATACGGCAACAATCTCTATCTTCCTTCTGCCAGCAACCTCAACAGACATAATCATAACCAATATAGAAAGTTCTTTAATGGATATTGACCAGAGGAATGAATCAATGTCAACAGCTACAAATTTGAGTCTAACGGATATATCAACGGACACATAATTCCTCAGCTATAAATACACACCATTTATGATGAGCAACTTACCGTACGAGTCATTAATTTGTTGAGTGTGTTGCATTTATTGTATCATTAATTTCATTGTGAGCTTCAGTGATTATTATTCCACTCTTTTGAGGGAGTATTAATTGTTCATCATCTCTACACTTGAGAGATACTCGAGGTTGGTTGGGAACCTTGAGTAAGGGACTTGGATTCAGCTTTGTACGGGGGAGTGATCCTTAAGAGTCAATTGAGTCTGTACTGTGGCACCAAGAGCCCGGTTTAAATCTTGGGGAATAGTTGAACTCAGTAGTGACTAAGAACTGGACGTAGGTCAAGAGTTGGACTGAACCAGTATAAACTCTTGTGTTATTGAGTTTTAAATTGAAAATTTTAAAACACCACTTCACCTCCTCTTGGGTGATTAGCTTGCTCTTTTAAGTCTCTCCTCCCTGTCCACAGCCGTTCACTAAATGTGGCCATGTTTTTGTGGAGAAAGTAACAAGTGCCCCTAAGTCCAAACAAACCCTTTTCCGCCAAGTAAAGTGATATACTTTTGAAAGTTCGCAGATATTTTTGCACCTCCAAATAGCACATTCCCTTTGATTATAATTATAAGGCCATTGACTTTTTTAAATAATCCTAAAAAATTAATTACATTAATTTAAAGCATTAAAATTTATCATTTTTTTAAACTATTCTGTTTAACTTATGAACTAATATATAATATAATAAAATACAACATATGATATAATTAAGTAACTTATTTTGTTTCTTTGACTTTTCTAAAAAAGTCAATTGGACTTTATAATTAGGACTAGAGAGAATATGATTTTAGATACATTTTGGGTAAAAGCTCACCGTATTTTTGCTTTTAAACCTATTGATTATAATTACTAGGGATGAGCAAAAAACCTGACGGTCCAGGTAGCTTGACCTGGAAAAATGTGGCCCGAAACAAATTCAGATTGACTGGACCAGATTGGGTTCATCGGACTAGATTGGACTAAGGACTAAGGCCTCTGACCACTTGGTCTGGTCTGGCCCGAAAGTGTATTATATATATATATATAAACAAACTAGTCTTAAGTGGGTAAGAGGCAAGTGACCTTATTGCTCATCGTGGGCTAAAAAAATTCTGCACTCTCCACGTCCCACCCAGTCCAAGAATCCTTCTTCAGTAGCCCAAAAAACAGAAAAGCCATTACTAAATTTTGTTATCTGCACACACACAATCTAAAAATTGATTGAGATTGAGGGAGCCATTGAGGAGCTGAGAAGTGAGA
>JBAGKO010027336.1:0-10797 GCA_037177275.1 Acacia concinna | reverse complement strand
AAACTTTTTGTGTAATACTTGGCATCCATATTTGACATCATAAATGCATAATGCAAACTTTTGATCTCTAATATTTGACAAACATATTTGACATCATCAAAACTAATCTTGTATCTAACAGTTGCTACCATGACAATAAGACTTTTAGGCCAAAGGATGAAAGATCCTATTGCTTGCCTAGTGTGGCAACCTCTTCATCAGGGATTGGGACATTTTCCTTCCCCCTCGAACATTGTTTACAATGACCCTATAGAATTCGTGTCAAATTTCCTTGTGATGGTGGGCAGTAGTTTTTTTGTATACAAGAGCATCGGCAACAATACGCAATAATGAGATATCCAAATAGAGGGTGCATGGTTCTCCAGCCTTTAGAGGTGAAGAAGGTTGAGAAGGGTTGTCAAGTGGTACCTCCGAGGGATTATAACTTCTTAGTACTAGGGAAGACCAGGAATTCTTGGGTTAAGAGAAATGAAAGAATTAAATAAAATAGTTGAAGGCAAAACTCAGTAGTAACTAAATTATGGTACATACTTGAGTTCTACGTTCCTTTGAACCCATTTGTAATTGAATGCTGGACATCATCATAGTTCTGACCTCACCAAGTATCTCTTGCAACAACTCTTTTCAAAGTAATTGACGAAATTGCATCTCGACCTCTTCTCGGACTTCCTCTCAGAGTGATTGCCGAACTTCCTCTATAACTTTAGTCACAAGCTCTCTAATGGGTTCATTTTGTGTTGAATGTTGTGAAGTTCATCCAAAATATTTTGTGAGCCCAACTCTGTTTGGCTCCCCTCTAACATGACTGGGATGATTTGGCTTCCCAATCGCCGTTGACAAGATGTTCATCCTTCCACTTTAAGTAAAGGAACCTTAGTTGCTTTGCTATTCAAGTTCATCCTGCAGAATATAATCCATAAATGATAATTAATTAATTCCAATCCTTAAGGAACTTGAACGAAACATTTTTTTTGTATTTACTACTTACAATCCTCCCAGCAACCTCAGGAACCACTGAATTTATGTATTTGCCACCTTTCATCCTCGCTGCTTTCCATTTTTTATAACGTGGGGGAGGAGCTAGGGCATACACAACAATGCTGGGATCTACCATAGCCGCTTGCTTCATTTTCTCCAACTCTTCCCTCATCATCTTTTGTTTAAGTTTCTGATAACCTCCTTGAGACAAGAAATGCATATACCGATTTTGTTCTTGCCTTACTTTATTTGATTCACTTAAATCCTGTGAAGGGAAAATAATGAACAATTAGGGTAATGTTTTAAGAAAAAGTTTTATACTATGATGAAAAAAGCCTACCATAAATTGTGGATCCTGTCTTGATGCCATAAACAATCTCCAGTCCTCTGGTAAAATATATGTATATTTTTCACATGGATCTTCATCCTTCTTTGCACCTTGAATGTATTTTTTTGTTAGCTTATACTTAAAATCTTTCCATATCTAACGAATTTCTCCAATCCAATATTTGTGCATTTGCTTGGTGTTTGGGACATCGTAGGTTTGCTACAATATGTAACATAATTATATTTAAATCAACAAAAATAAAGAGTTAACTAAATATAAAAAGATATATACCAAAAGTTGTTCCCAAATCAAATCATTTGTGTTCTTTGGAATTGATTTCCAATTAGGCCACAGAATGCCAACTTTGATTCAACCCAAGTAGTATATATAGCTAATGAACCTGTTTTCTTTAGGACCAATTGGACGCATATTAGCATCAAAGTCTACATGTACCCTTTCCAATTGTTCTTCATGACATGTTACTAACGGTCACAACTTTGTGCTGCCTCTAACTATTTTCACAATGGGGTCGTCACAACTTTATGGGTCGTCAGAACTCTATGTTCCTGTTAGGAAATCAATGTTAGGTAAGTAATAATTATGATTATGAAAATAAAATAACTAAAACAAATTGCAGAATTTCATATTTCATTCTTTAAAGCCTTATTTCATGTGTTTCTCATATTCCTTCACAATGATAATTTCTAGCAGCATATTCTTCATCATCTACCCATCCTGATTCACTTGATATAGGTGGATTTGTAGTGATAGGTGGTGTATCATCAAGGTTCAAAGTTGGATCATCATCCTTCTATTTTTTTTACTTTGAAGTACAATGGACATTTTTTTTGTTCGCGTGATCTATGACATAAAACACTTGTTTTTCCTGACTTACTAGGATGGAGGGCTCATCTTTATAATCGACTCTATGAAGATCAACTGAGTTAAATCCAAATTGTTGATCTATTTCAATAGCATTATTGTTAACCTACATACATTTAAGGATAAGAACACTTAACTTCATGAAGCTAATCTCCCATATGTCTTGAATAACTCCATAATAGGCCATGGATGACAATATGAGGTTTCTATCTTTGAACTAGAAAAATACATTGCTTTAGCTACCGCCATCACCTCACTATCTTGTATAGTACTTCTCTCGTATTGTGCTTTTGTGTATAAAGAATACCCATTTATATTGTAACCACTTCAAGTGACAACCTCTAAACAAGGCCCCCAAGCTAACCATTTGATTGTCTCAAACACACTGGTTTCATATGAAACCTTTTTGTTAAACCACCTATGAATGTCTTGTTTTGCTCATTAGCTATCTACATGTCATTTTTCTTTTAATACATGTGCTTTAAACTCTATCTATGTTCTTATAGGTACGGTTGAACTTCTTCCATATTATTTAAAATATACAAGTGCACTTGCATCACCTCTTCATGACGCATAGTTTTTACTTTGAGCCCTTTTATTCCCTTGCCTTTACCCTCTTCATGTTGAGAACATGCATTTGCCCTTGATAGATATTCTTTACAAAAGCCCATAGCCTCTTCAGCAACATATCTTTTAATAATTGAGGCTTCAGGTAGATAAGGATTTTTAGAATATCTTTTAAGATCTTCATGTATCTCTCGAAGGGGTATATCCACCTCAGATAAATAGGGTTGTAGAGCCGTATCTCCCTAACCAAATGAACTATTAAATGCACTATGATATCAAAAAATGCAGGTGCAAAATGCATCTTTAGTTGGGATAGAAAAATATAACCCTCGTTTTGCAATTTGTCCAACTTTCAATCTCAATGATTTTGCTACAAAAAGCATTGAAAAACATAATTAACCTTGTTATAGTGATTCGCACATCATCTTTCATAATGCCTCTAATAGCCACTGGTAACAACTGTTGCATCAATACATGATAATCATGAGACTTCATTCCCACTAGCTTCAAATCATTCATTGATACTAGCTTTCTCACATTAGAAAAATAACCTTATGGCACCTTAATGTCAAGTAAACACCCACACAAACTTTTTTTCTCGACTCTTGATAGGGCATGTAATGCTGGCTCCAAGTATGCCCTCTTACCATTATCTCTTAGCTGTGGATGTAATCATTCTCTTATTATCATTTCAACCAAGTCTAGTCTCACACTAATTCCATCTTTACTCTTTCCTGGTATGTGTAAAAGCGTACCAACAAGGCTATCACTGGCTTTTTGTTTCACATATATCACATCAATACTATGTCTCACATAAAGAGAACACCAATATGAAAGATTAAATAAAATTGATCTCTTTTTCCATATGTTCTTCTCACCTGCGATCCTATCTTTCTTACCAAAGATGACATTGATTCGATCTACCCGACAGTAAACCTCCTCCCCAATTAATGCCTTTGGAGCCATTTCATTTTCTGGAAGGCCATTAAAACTCTTTTTCAACTTACGATACGGGTAGAATCGAGGAAGAAACCTCTTGTGACCAATATAGACTATTTTTCTTTTATGCTTAAGTTGTTGAAAATGTGTGCTTGCTTCACATATTGGATGTGCTTTATGCCCCTTCACACTGTATCCTAACAAGTTTCCGTATGCAGAAAAGTCATTTATCGTAGTAAAAATCATTGCACAGAGCTTAAAAGGCTCTTACTTATATGCATCAAACACATCTACTCCTTCCCACAACTTTTTCAAGTCCTCAATCAATGGTGCAAACTACACATCTATATCGTTCCCTGGCTATTTTGGCCCTGAAATCATCATAGAAAGCATTATATAGTTGCATTTCATATACAACCAGGGGGTAAATTGTAAACCACTAGTAGAATTGGCCATGCACTATGTGTGATACTAAGAGTTTCAAAACGACTGATTCCATCTGTGAAAAGCCCAAGTCAAAGGTTTATCGACTCACTGCCAAATCTAGAAAACATTTTATCTATTTTCTTTCATTATAGTGAGTTGGCCGAGTGCCAAAGATATTTTTCATCAAAAATTCTCTCATCAAAATGTCATCTCAACTTCTTTGCTTTTTTAGTATTGGCAAACAAATGCTTAAACCGTAGTATTATTGGAAGATACCACCAAACTTTTATGGGTTGCCTTTTCGTAGTCCCATCACCACAACTACCATCTTTCTTCACATTGTAACGTGTAGTTTTACATATCGGGCACTCGCTTAGTCCTTCATACTCATTTCTATAAAGAACATAGTCATTAAGGCAAGTGAGTATCTTTTTATACTCCATACCCATCTTAGACAAGATTTTCTTAGCCTCATAAATACAATTTGGAAGTAAATATCATCTGGAAATATATCACATAATAATTCAAGCAACAATGTGAAACTACTATCTGTCCACTTGCAAGTTGCCTTTAGGTTGACTAAATGCAAAACACCTGACAAGCGAGTATACTTAGTACACCCAAGGCACAAAGGTGTCTATGCATCACTCCGCACGCTATTGTATACACGCCACTGTGCAAATTATACTCTTTCAACATCATGGATCATTTTCTTCATTCTATCCTCATCTACACATTACATAACTTCTTTCTTTTGGACTATAGAAGCATATACTTCCTCACCGTGCCATATCCACCCTCTGTATCGAAGATTTATTTCGTTACAAAGTAAGTGATCCCTTATATCATCAATATTCCAACAACACTCATTTAAACACTTTACACAAGGACATACATACATCTCATTTTTGCTAAATGCATTCTTTTTAGCAAATTCAATAAACTCTTTGACCCCATTCTCATATTATTTACTAGTTCTCAACGCGTTCATCCAACTATAGTTCATTTTAATATCACATAGATTATTTCCAACAACACTTAAATTTATAACAACCGTCATCACTCAAATTTATAAGAATTATCCTAAGGACAACATATAATTTCATTCAACAAAGATATTACCTTTTATATATTTTAAAAAATTTTGGCAACATTTCCCCTTAAAATAATAAATCCCAAAATCTTAACAATTCAATAATTAAGATAAATCCAAATAATACGAGAATCTAACAATTTTATTAATACAAAACTTAAAACCTATAATCCATTAACTTAAATTTATAGTACAAGCAACTATTTCAACCAAATAAATTATTTATGCATATCGTAATTAATTTTTTTATCATCAATAATATATAATTAAACTTCAAAATATTATTTATATTTCAATTTATAAATTTTAGAACCTCCTGACCACCTTCTAACGTGCAGAAGCAGCGAACAATATAAAATTATCAATACAATTAATACATATGCATTAACAGGAGCAATATCAAATTAACACATGAGAAGGGAATAAAATTTTTTAAGTCACCTAATACAATGTAAAATTAACACAATTGACATAAACAGAATTTAAACGAAAAAGATAAGCGCGATGTTCCCTCTCAGTTTCGGCAATGATGAAGAGAAATATAACCTCTAAACCATCAAAATCAAAATCGCAACAGTAGCTCTAAGATGCGAAATTAAAAAAGAAAATTCACATGAGGATCTTGACAGTGATGCAAACATCAATACGTAGAAAGAAAAGATACAAACACAACAGTTTTGAATCCAAAAAAACAGTATGATCCAGAAAAAAAACATGCGATGAGCAAGATATAAGCCAGAATCATATTTAAACGAATAAAATCCCCAAAGATTTTCATGAAGATATGAATTTTTTTTAGAACATCCTTCAGGATTCCAGATGGAAGAAAGAAAGAAAAAAGAACAAAATGCAATTTTAAAATATGAATGAAAATAATCTTTGATCCAAAAGATCATCCCCTATCAAAATTAGAAGGCAGAAAATCAAAGAACTAGGCTCTAATGCCACATGTTGGATAAATTAAATTCATAGATATTCATCCATTAAGAAATACAACGGAAGACTAAATACCTCTAGCCATTGCTAATTCTTGATCAGGAACTGAAATTACCGGATGAATGAACAACTGCAAAACAAACACTAGTCAGTTTGACAAGACTCTTCTGACTGACTGTAAGGCACAGTGATGGGGCTGTGTGATAGCCGTGGCCAATTAGGAAACCTTAAGAAGCTGTTAGGGTTTCCTTATCCAATGCTCTGTGATTTGACTGTGAACTTTGTGCTTGTGTGTTTTCACCATAAGAAAACTCACTTAAATAGTCAACACTAAAACCCTAATCTTATTGGGCCTTTTAACTAACTAATGGGCCACACTCAGAGTATTTTAATTACCCTAATTTATAACTATATGATATAATAATATTAATTAAAATACTAACACTTCTTTATCTTAGAAAAAATAGCTTTCTTGAATGTTTCCATTATTATTAATACAGAAAGATTGTAGCTGCCGAAATCTTAATTTGAACCTTTAGTAAATGGTTGATGCTTGGGTGTGACTCCTAAGCACATTCGCATATCATTTTCTATCATACAAATATGATTTTTTTCCCTAATGCTACATTTTGCCACTATGTTGTGCTTGTCTGGACTTTGTTGGCTCACATGCATAAGTTGTCTGGAATTTGTTGGCATTTATGAGACTACTACTTTCACTTAGTCATATTGCAATTTTTGGGAGTTGTTGCAACTGAATTTGCTTAAACATTGAGAGTTACATTTGTAATTGGATTTATGAACTGTCATTGTTTGGATAAGTGGGGTTTCTAATCCATTTAGCTTTGTTGCATCTAAAGAGGCTGTGTGACTGCTACAACACTTGTTTTTATAATCTGCGATGCCATCTGTACTTTTGTGCTGATATTCAATATTATGGTTGTTCTATGGCTATATTGTGGACTTTAATTTCTGCTATTGGTATTTTAAGTTGCCAATGTCTTCTCATAAGTTGTCAATTCCTGCTACAAAATTGTCATTGATTGTGCTGATATTTTAATTATATAACTTTTCATGTTTTATATAACCATATTTAACTCATGACAATAATAAATGATAAGTATAAATGAATCTTTTTAATTGGCAAGCATTGACAAGTGTGTGAGTATCCAATGATAAGTGTGTTAGCATCCAATAACAAGTCCATATGAATTATCCGGGACTAAATACCAACATTTGTTAATGACTTCTCATGTGTTATATAGCCATATTTAAATTATGATAAGAATGTATAATAATATTATAAATAGATCCTTTTAATGACAAGTGAGTAAGCAACTAATGACAATTGTGTGAGTAGCTAACAAGTCCATTTGAATTATTTGGGTTTAAAAAAAACCAACATATATTATATGACAATATTTACCTTAAATAAGATTACATGATGAACATTTCTTATATAACCATATTTAAGTTAAAATTGTGTATGACCTTAAATTAAAAATATATGATAGTTTAATATCATATTTCTTAATTAATAGCATCATATTACAAGTGGCAGAGAAGTCAATGTGACAATGCAAGTACTTTACTTATGTTTTCTTCTATGCAAATTTCCATAAGTTGTTCAGGAGCACATGTGTGGAAGGAAACAACATATTTGTTCCTTTTTATTGGACCTCTTGATTTCTTACAACTCTTACAATATTTGTCCTTCTCCTTCTCTTTCACATCATCCCAAGCTTTTTTAATCAACTAATTCCCCTCTTCAAACAAATTGAACTTGGCTTTATTTTGAGGAACTTCTGTTGCAAGTGACTCAGTGTTTCCTCCTCAATATTCACATATGCCAAAAATTCAAGTAACTTAACTGCAAGCACCAAAATATAAATGTAAACTTTTGAGGAAATAGATAAGATGGGGAAAATTGTCAAGCACACACAGATCACAAGTCATGACTACAAGAATGCCATAATAAATGAGCTATGATGACAATATACAAATGTCTTCAATAAAATGATGCCATCACTAGACTAGCTAGAACACAATGATTATGAGATTTATGGAGTTGGAACTTCATTCTTACAATAGGCTAGCACTGATTCAAATGTCAAAATTGGACGCATCCACCAAATTAAGAGGAAAAAAATAATTAATGTGACACTAAATTAAAAATAGGGTTAAGGTGCAAATCTGCCCTGGAAGTATTCACGGAGGAGCAATATAGGCCTGGAAGTTTTTTTTGTCTCAATTTTACCCCGGAAGTATTAAAACGTAGCAATTTCGCCCTTGGATAACAGAAAGGTTAACAGTCATTTGCCACTTAGGAAATAATGCCACCTCATAATCTAAGTCATGCCACGTAGGTTCTCTTCCTTCCCTAGTTTCTCACCCCTCGCTTGCCATCCACACCTCTTCCTCCCCTTCTCTTCCTCTGTCGAACATGTTCATTAAATCAGCCCCCATTAACTGTCTTCTCCAGTCGTGGCTCCTCTTATCCGGTCTGCCCTAAGTCCCTGTTCCTCCCCCATCTCATTGTCATCTTTCAAAATCATTTATCCAGTCCTAAATCATTTTAATCTCACATTAATCCACACAAAAAAAATACTTCTATGCACTAATGAATCAGCCAGCACAACTAATAAGGAACCAGTATACATAGAAATCCATGAATCCATGGACAAAATTTACATACAAGCTAGAAACAAAATCAAGAGAAACCAAAAGAAAAATTGAGAAATAATTTATCAACAAAAGGGGAAATCAGAAACAACTCCCATAAACAATAATGAAATCCAAAGATTAAAAAGAAAAGAAACCAAAAGCAAACCTCTATCATCCAAAATACATCCCAGAAATTCTTGCATCAAGATGTTGAAGAGGAGGGAAGATGAAGAACTCATGTTGACTGGCTATCATTGCAAGAGACCACTGCTAACTCAGGTTGAAGGCATTCTTGTTGACGCAAGAGAGGAGCTTTGGTGGAGATGGAGATGCAACCATCGACATGGGTAAGAGGAGAGAGGAGCTACGGCGGATAGGGAGAGGTGGAGATCGACATGAGTGAGATCGATGTGAGTGGTGGAGGCAGAGTCAGTGAGATCTAACAAAGAGAAGAGGATGTCGGCTGTGAGAGTGAGATATGATAAATTGTCTAAGACTGTGAGACCGAAGGCTGGCGTCATCGATCGGAGTGGGGAGAGGTTGAGATGGTGAGACCTAAGGAAGACGAGATTTACTGTTTGAGACTGTGACACCGAGGCAGGCAACATCAATCGAAGCTATCGATGGGCTTTGAAGCTCAAAATTTTCGTGTGGAGGTGGCATTAGCAACGATTGACGGTGACGATATTCATAGTGACGGATGAGACGGCAAAAACGAAGGTCGGCGACATCAATCGAAGCTAGCAATGAGCTTTGAATTCGAGATCTGCAGAGGAGAGGGAGGGGGAGAAGCTCATATTGACAATGGTGAGGGAGAAGACCAGATCGACGATGGGTTTGGACGGTGAGAGGAGGCGAGAGAGAGAGAGAGAGAATGAGACAGGGAGGGGGAGCAGAGAGGAGAGAGGAGATGAGGTGGAATATTTACCCACTTGGAATGTAATAATTAGTTAGAATAAAGATGAAGTGGCATGTTAGATATATTTAACAGTCAACTTTAAAAAACTATCTGAATAAGCATAAAATTGCTACGTTTTAATACTTTCGGGGCGAAATTGAGACAAAAAAAACTTCTAGGGCTATATTGCTCCTCAATGAATACTTCTAGGGCAGATTTGCATCTTAACCCTTAAAAATAATATATCCTCTTTTTTGCTTTCTAAAAATATCCCCTAATAAAGACGAGTAAAAGGTAAATCATATTCTTGAAGAAGACTAAAAAATGAAATCTTGCACATGTGTGTACGAGAACAAAGAGAACATTCCATTGTCCTCCGCGAGTTTTAAAGTAGCAAGAAGTTATGAATACACTAAAGAGACGTATTAAGTATTCATCTCCATATGTGGTTAATGGTGAAACAATATCAACAATTGTTTCATTATACTACTTTTTTTCTTTCTTGTTTAAGAGAATCATAGGCAACGCTTTATCAAAATAACACCTAATTTGTTTTAGAATTTCCCCAACATTGATGACAATAATAATCAGTTAAGAAAGAATATCTATCAAGGCTGACATGAATTCCCCTTTTTGCATCATAATTTCACATATCAACTAGCGAACATACATAGAATGGTTGAACTGAGGAAGGGGATGTGCAAGGAGTGAGAAGGAAGAAGAGAGGGAGAAGGTGAAGAAGACAATGCAGAAGCAAAAGCAAATCCAAGAAAATAAGAGGTCATGAGGTGAGCCAGTGAGTGAGCTAACCAAGCCTCATAAACATACCACTGTCATCGCCATCTCATCCCGAAAAATCATCTTTCTTTTAAAAATAGGGTTAAGGTGTAAATCTGCCCTGGAAGTATTCATTGAGGAGCAATATAGCCCTAGAAGTTTTTTTGTCTCAATTTCACCCTGAAAGTATTAAAACGTAGCAATTTTACCCTTATTCAGATAGTTTTTTAAAGTTGACTCTTAAATATTTCTAACATGCCACTTCATCTTTATTCTAACTAATTATTACATTCCAATTGGGTAAATATT
>JBAGKO010027307.1:0-10799 GCA_037177275.1 Acacia concinna | reverse complement strand
CTCAGCTTTTTAATATAAGATATAGTTGACTTTTTTTGGGCTAATTTAACTCACTTATGTATAACTCAATAATATACAATATATGTTACGGCTAAATAATGTATTTAACTTTTTTAATGTTTTTAATAAAAAAGTCAGCTAAATCTTAAATTAGGATATAAGGGAGTAATAAATAAAGAGATGATCTGGATTGTTAACTTGGAATCTGATGACAGACCAGCCACCAAATGGAACAGCAACAGTGTTACGAATCTGAGGATCTTTGAGATTGAACTTGGACTCATCTCTTGAGGCATTGTAATAGCCATTGCCTTGAGCCAAAATATGGAAATTAAATCCATGAATGTGCATAGGATGGTTCGCAGCACCCAATATGGCTGTGTTCTGAAACACAATCTGAACCGTCGATTTGAACTTCAAAGTCTTCACCTTCGTTGATTTCGGTGCGAAGGCAAAAGTGGAATTAAGGGTGGAATCAGTGTAGTCAAACACAAAAGAAGGCTGATCTGGAAAATCTCTGGTATAAACGTCATCAGTCTCATTTCTGTAGAATGCATCCAACATAGAGAATCGTCGACCTACAGGTAACACGAAAGATTCGTTGTTCATGCTCGCAGAGAATCGATTACGAAATGGACCCCGACACGTGTCATTCGGTAGATCACAGACGTCGAGGCCGAGTCCTACGGTAATGAACATGTTCTTGTCCACGTCTTCTGGAACTGGGACCCAATGGGGCCCACCAACCAACCCTGTGATGTTGAGGTAAAAATTATTGGCCGTTTGTGTGTCGTTTATGGCAGGTAGGGTTGGCTCCAGGGGTGTCGTTGAGGTGGATCCTTTGTAAACGACAACACCCTTGGTGGTCGTGTTAGCCACAGGGGCCGCTGGCGTTGGCGGGCGGGTTTGGTAAGGCGCGGCAGCCATGAAGTACGAGCCCACTGTCTGGTTGGCGGTGAAGAGGGCGTCCACCGTTTGGCCCGGCGCCACCACTATGATATCGGTGTGGTAGTGGTTCGTATAGGCGGCATCCACAGCGACCACAGTGAAGGTGTGACGGGCTATCTTGAAGAAGAGGTGCTCATTGAGTGCAGCATTGATAATGCGCAGCAAGTAGGTATTTCCTTGTTGCACCTCGAGTTGGAATGTTTCTGTGTTACATGATAATTCATATGTATCAGATTGTAACAAGACAAAAGCAACAAATATATATATTTAGATATGCACACACTCCGTGAATATTTAATATAACGTATATGTATCTAATTTAATTGAGTTAACGAAGTTTATTAAGTTCTAGCTTATTTTAGCTTTTTAGAAATTCTTTTAGATTTTTAAGATAAATATCTGAAAGTAATTTTGTCTTGTTTTGAGTTCTATATTTTCAAATGAGTAGTATATTAAATAATATAACATGTATTTTTTAAAACGGAGATATCCTTTTCTTAAATTGGCTCCTTCACTCTTGCTTGTTGAAGGAGTAATAATAAGAGTAAATAAAGAGCAAATTAATGAAATAATTGACAAATATAAAAAATATATCTTATATTTTATACTGATATCAATTTTTAAAATATATCTTATATTAAGTATTCAGTGAGTATATATATCGAAATTCATTAAGAAGATTGGATATGGTTAACTTACGATTTTGGGAGCAATTGTAGAGAGGTCCAGGCAGGCCATTAATGGTGAAAGCATCTGATATTTGTGGAGCGCCACCAAATTCTACTGCTTCCTCCTCAACTTCCATGACATTCCTATTCCACCACTCACCTGTAATATAACGAATCAACCTTCTAATCTTTATAAATAAATGCTGATATCTTATATTTTCGATCATATGATTCTTTGTTTTTTAAAGAAATAAATTTCCAATAATACTACTAATAATTAATTAAACATGCATACCCAATAATATGGGGACTTCTTGGTAAGGCGTAGGGAAAGGATAAGAGGTTCCTAAGCGAGGGCGAATGATAAGGGCTCCATAGACCCAAGCACGAAAGAAAGAGGAGTGGGCATGCCACCAGAGTGTTCCTTCTTGTGCCGTTACATTAAATCTGTAAGTGAATGTTCCTCCTGGAAGTATAGGACATTGTGTCACATACCCAGGACCATCTGCCCATTGACTCATCAATTGAAGTATTCCATGCCTGCACATAACTTGGAAAGTCATATTTCCCTCCTATAAACAGATACGTACACGAAATCCATTGAGAAGTCTAGAATATTACTTGTTCTGTCATTAATTGTAAGATCTAATTGTGGTAGTCTTAAATATAAGAAATATTTTCTATATTTATTAATTTTTAATTTATCTCTATTGATTCTTCTCTTTCAACCATAATCAAATAAGAAATGCAGTTATTAATATTGAATTAGGAAACCATATTAACTTATTCAACTATATATCTCTCTTATTTAGTTTAAAACCAGAGAGAGTAATAGAGGCATATTTCATGAAGATGACTTTTCACCCAAAAACATGTAACTACCTCTTTTCCTCGAGGTCAAACTATGTATACGGCTTAAATATTCCTCCAACGTAACTTGCTAGTTAAGGACAGGATGGATCATATTGACCGGGTAGAAATAATCACAATTTAAAAATTTGTTTGCTTTTTTTTTTTCTTTTTTTGCGGGGACCTCAATAAAACACAAAAAATGAGGTTTCGTTATTATGTTTGTATAATGTACCAATGAAGAGTGAGATTGTAGGGTGACTTATTGACGGCGTGGATGACAAGAGTGTCACCCTCTCGAACGTTGATGGTCGGTCCCGGCAAGCTTCCATTAACTGCTGCTATCACCGTTTCATTACACAGTCTCGTCACTGTCACGTTCCTTACCTACACACAAACACACACCCCCAAACTCATTATATTTCATAAATCCTCATGTTTAACTGTTCAACGGATCAACAAAGATTATATGTATTATTACTATACCTCTGGTCCTTAATATAAGGTCCAACAAGATCTTATATCTGAAGACCGGGTAATCTAGAGCTATTCACACAAATTTTTGTAGGAAGCTTAGAAAAACGATGTGAGACATTACTGGTCAGATTATATAATATATACGACAATATATATATATATATATATATGAAGTGTATCGGCCATGGAAGAGAGACCAGAAAATGAAGGAGTTTTAAGGACTTACTTCGAACGTGTGTTCCACTACATCAGCAGAAACCAAAGAAGAGAAAGCTAGAAGAGCAAGAGCTAAATATAATAAAGATGAAGTTCTCATAGCTGAAGATCACAAGAGATAGTGATATGAGGCTTTGTTTCTGCCTTTCTGGGAAAGAAGCTTTATATTTGAATGAATTGAAGATGTCTCTGTCTCTTATGTTGTCTGTGTATATATAGAGAGGGTCCAGAGGGCCAATGCGATTGCGTGTTGTTCGATCAATATCATAATCCAGTGGGCTTTCAAAATACAAATGCTTCTTTGATTTGAATTTTCGACTCATTACGTAGTCTGAACATGCATCATCATCTTTCGATAAAATCGTTTAACGGTTTAAGAGTTGGTAAATAACGAAGAAATTATATGAATTCGAGTAGAATATTGTGGCAATTAGTTGGTCAGAGATACTCGTTTTTTTTTAATTACTAGCTAGCTATTACCGTAAACTTTGAATTTCGGGGGTTTCTGACTCTGCCGTATATTCATACATACATACATATATATATAATGCGAGTTTAATTACCATCAAATTTTAATCATGCATATGCAACCATAACGTACAATCACTTCTTGTGATTACCCTGTTTTAATTTCAAAATGAGGAAACATCAACTTTTACCAGTTCAAATTAAATTTTGATAAGCAACTATATATACAGTATTTTGGAAAATTGAACATATTCAAAATATAATGATCTTAATTTGTTTTGTTGTGAAAAGGAAGAAGTAACTGCAATGTAGTAAATTGGGTTAATGTATTAGGGGTCAACCACAAATTTTTAAAAACTTTGGCAAAAGATTTTATTTCATAAATTAGCTAGTAGCTAGAGACAATTCAAAAATTGGTCATAAAAAATTATTGTTGCCTACATTTGATAGATGTGTTCAACGTAGCTATGTTTCTACAAGCTAGCTAGTACATACTAAGGTCAGAAAATTAGTGGGAAAATTATGAAACAAGGGGCAGGAGCCATTGAGTGTTAACACGCTAGCTATCTCTCGTTTCAAGTTCACTAAAAAAAACAGGATTTTTTCAATAAATACCATGAACTGGAATAAATGATATCAATATTTATTCAAAGGGCAAATGTGTAAATTTAATAAAAAAAACAACATCACTATGAGCATCCATAAGAACTATCGATTTTTAGTGTAAAAAGTGGCGATAAACAATTTATTTGAGAACAAATATAGAAATGCCATTAAATTGAGCTAACTTCTATTAAATAATAGAGAGAAGAATGGTGAGATTTACAATACAAAAATTAACGAAAGATAACTCTATTTAATAGTATTACTATATTTGCTTTCAAATAAATTGTTTATTGCCACTTTTAACACTGACAATATATAGTTCTTATGATACTCATAATGATATTATTTTTTAATTAAATTTGCACATTCACCCTTATTCTAATTGTTTGCTAGAAATTATAAAAATCTTGGTTTGAAAATCTGCATTTTTGTAATTATAAATTAATTACTTTAGTTTAGTTAAAATTACATAAGGCTCTCTTTATTTTAAATAAACTTTTTGTCCATTTTTAAAATGATTAAAAAGAGTAATTTACACAAAATTTTTAAAATGTATATTTGTATGCTAGATTTTTGTTTTAATAAATCTACGTACATGTGACTTTTTTACCTTTCTATACATTTTTATTTATATATATATGAAACTGAAATCCAGAAGCAAAAGCACATCTAGAAACAGAACAAAATGAGGATGGACTTGACCGATCCTGGTCAGCTAGCCTGCCTCATCTTTGTGTTAGGCAAAAGTTGACAATTATTTTAAGAATTTGAATTAATATTTTTGAGAATATATTATGGGGCAGTCTCCATTTGTAGAGGCAACGGGCGCAGCAAAAAGGACAACTTTTGCAAATTATTATAAGGGAACATGTTATATAAAATAGTCTAAAATAATAAAATTTAGGGAAAATTACAATTAGGTCTCAACTAATAAAATAAGATCAAACAGTCCCGTGAAATCTTATAATTGCACTTAAGTCTCAGTTGATAACTCCAGTTGGCAACTCTATGTGACTTAAGTGTAATTACGAGATTTTAAAGAACTGTTTGATCGTATTTTTTTTAGTTGGGACCTAAACGTAATTTTTTAAAAAAATTTTAAATTCAGGTTGTTGAATTCAACAAATTTTGAATTAAGTTATTAGCCCAATATAGGATTTCTAAATATTGGTAAAATGATTTTATTGCTCTCTCCTCTTGAAAGAGTTTCAAACTTTTAATGCTATTTAACTTAATTTTTCAATATTTATTTAAAATATATATTAACAATAATATATATTAAAATAAAATATTATTAGCTTAAATTAAAGGAATTTTCATTTTCTGGAAGCATAGATCTCAATAATAATTAAAGCCAAAAAATAAAAGGGTTAAATGCTAAATTTGCCTCGGAAGTATTACCTGAGGGGCGATTTTTCCCCAAAAGTATGATTTGGGGCAATTTTACTCCAGAAGTTTGTAAAATGGGGCAATTTTGCTTCTACCATTAGTTGACCATCAGTTAACCAAATATGTTGAGCTGCTAGTCCACAAGTCATTCAGTGTAATTTTGCTAAGGTGAAGATTTGTATCGCACTTTTAAATCTAATTTTTGAAAAAGAGGAACTAGATGACAGATGGACTTCTAAAACAAATTTTCACCTTGACAAAAATAAATTGGATGACATGCGTACTATCAGTTCAACATATTTAATCAATTAACAATCAAAATTAATAGATTTAAAACTTTTAGGACAAATTTTCACCTTAGCAAAGATATAGTGGATAACATATGGACTGTCAGTTCAACATATTTGGTCAAATAACAGTTAACTGAAAGTCAACTAACGGTAGGGGCAGACTTACCCCATTGTACACATTTTCGAGGCAAAATTGCCCTATTGTACACATTTTCGGGGCAAAATTGCCCCAATTCATACTTTCGGGACAAATTTGGTCCTTAACCCAAAATAAAAAGTAAAATATACACTAATGTTTTTGTACTTGAACATTTTGAATAGAAAATTTTAATTTTGGACGAACTCAACCTTAATTTGTTTTCAATAAAAATCAAAACAACATTAATAATTGTATGCCCAAAAATGAGATCAGGCTGTACGGTAGTGAAGCTCAAAAGAAGGCCCAAGAATGTCGTAGTCATCATTTAGGCCTAGAAAAAGATCAAACTCCTGAGACTTCGTCATAACCACCATAAGGACACATGGAAGCTCCAGAAACAGTCCATCTCACAAGCTTGGAATCTCAAGATGAACTGGCCAGATTTGTATATGTTGCAACTAACTCCTATATTCTAAAAACGAGAGGTAGACATGTTATCGGATTAGACCAGCTACTTAAAAGAGTAGGCTTAGACATTTCAGAGACACTGATTTACTCACAATCACTTTTGTACTTTAGATTTTCAGAATTCCTTATACTCACTCATACAATCAATAAACTGCTTCAGTCTGTCACGCTAGATTTATTTTTACTCTCATCTAAATTTCTTTATTATTGGTAACCCAAAATCTTTTATTAATTACTGAATAACGAAATTCTACTCAAACAATAACTCAATTCTTACTTGTATAATATATAGTTTGTTTTTTTAAATTAATAAAACTGTTCTCTTTTTTAATGCGGTTAATAAAATTTTTTAATTAATATGTAGCTTGATATGTTACCAAAGTCAATTTATTAAGGTAGTTTAATTTTCTTCTTATAGAAAAAATTCTAGTCGAAAACACTGTTTCTCAATATTCAACTAAAAATTATTTGATTAATATAAGGGATTATGCTTTTCATTTTTCCTTAAATTATTGTTAATGACCCATCCACAAAAAAAAATTGATTTAAGTGAATCATTTTTATTTTATTTTATTATATTTTCAAAAAAAATATTTTAGTATATTGATGTTTATATATATATATATGCTTATTGAAAAAATAAGTTATAAATCATTATAATGAAATCATTTTATAACAAGAGAGAGGAGTCTATACGAGGGCATTAAAGTTATTTTACCCACATTTTGAAATTTTAAATTAGGTCGCTAACTTAATTAGAAATTTATTGAGTTTACTAATATGATTTAGAATTTTTCTATTTCAATCAACTTTGTAGGGGGATTTTCCTTTATTATAATTACTCTCAGTCTTACTAATCTGAGCAATAAATGTTTATTTACGCATGATCACCAACAAAGATTAACCGGTTTAGCGCATATCTTGACGGTAATCTTTGTTGAATCGTGTTCCTGTAGCGATGGATAGATTACCATTCGAAATTGTTTTTCTTTTTTTCCACACTCTTGATAACTTCAAATGTATTTTTCTGTTCGTACAACCTAGTGAATAGTGAATCTATCATTTTTAGAGAGAGAAGGAAATTCATATTGTAAATAAATAAATAAATAAACACACTTGTATTCTTAACCTTTTTTTAAAAAAAAAAATTTCATCAGTGGTCCCCTTTTCAAAACTTGTAAGGCTAACATCAAGTAAATAATTAAATGCATGCATTACATGGTAGAAGTCACCTTTTACCAAATTCATGAATCATTTAAATGGGGTCCATATATGTACAGGTAGTCATAGTTAATCGATAAGGTCAAAAGTTGGACTCAGTATTGCTTAGCGTATCTTCCTAGTTAAGGATTAAATGGTAGAAAAGTGGAAAACTAATTAGAGAATTGTATGGTCACAAAAATCAATGATACTCCGTATATAGTAAGGTAGTATAGGTAAACTTGTTTGAAATAAATTACTGCCCCTTTTTTTAAAAAAATATTAAAGGGGAACAATTTAATAATGATAATATTTACTTGTGGCCCTACTATTGAGAATGTAAGAATTCAAATTCAATGTTTATCATGATAATATGCATTTTGTAATTAAGATGCCTTGTCATTAGAATTAACATATTATGTTATATGAACTTATGACGAACTAAATATCTATAGGATTGTCCTTTTTTGTCTCATACATGCATGTTGGTTGAGTTTATGGTTCACAGATATATTTTAACAATATTTATTCAATGTGTTTGAGCGCGACTTTTATTGTTGACCTATATATATATGGATTGTTTAATTTGTTAGAATAGAGAAATAAACAAATATATATGGAGAGAGATTTTGGCTCTCATAAACTTAGTGCCATGATTAACATGTATTCTTTAATTACCATACAGTTAATGGGTTATGATTCGATGAATCTTGGTCTTTGACAACTCTTGTTTAGTTTTGTTGTCCAGACGTACACACCACCATGTTTGAAGTTTCGTGATTTGAGTTTGCCCGTTATGTCTAACCCATTAATTTATGATATATTTGGGGTATTATGATGTAAGTTTACATACATGATTAGGAATTTTACCAAGAGATCTGCCTTATAAATAATTTTTCTTCATGGGCCACATATATTTGACATGCACTTCTACAAGTGAAAATATTATATAATACAAATCTTAGAATACACCAAGACTCCGAACCAGTGGGCTTTTTAAGTACAGATCGATTTATTCTTTAATATGATACTTGTGATTACAGAATATCTCGTTGGAAAGAAAAAGTCTTATGCTCCTATATTATTTTGAATATAGAAAAATAAATAGAAGCTTCAGCTTCTAGACCTACAACCACAATATATGACATCAAGATCATATTAACTATTAATGAAAGCGCACAATTTTTTTTGATTGAGTGAGAACCAAATTAAAGAAGATAATAAGTAGCATATAGATAAAGATCATAAACAAAGTGTATATATATTATTATTATTATTATTATTATTGTTATTAATTTCAATGTTGTGAACAAGGCAAGCAATGGGGTTGACTTGAACGAAGAGGCTAACTGTTTGCCCATTATTTCTACAGTCTTATCTATTCCAAAAACAAACAAATTAAATGAGGGGCCACAATACAAATATACAGATGAATAATACACTTGAAACAAATCTTAAGTCGTTAAATATTTTTAACTCCAATGTATATATTATAATGATTTAGAGTATCATATAATATCATATAATTGATGGACTTAATTAATTAGCACTGAGTAGGAAGATCAGCTGGAGGGGGAGGAAGTGTAGTTTCAGGTGTTGGTCCATTCTCTACCTCAAAAGCCATTGATAGTCCCCACGTCAAGTGATTATCAATATGGCAGTGAACCAACCATACTCCTGCATGTGTTTACAAGAAACTAATCAGTGCACATAGTTGGCCAATTATATAAATAATTAAGGACATGTACTAAACACACACACACTCTATCCAGTTATAAATATAAGACTTCATTAACTTTTTTTTTTAGAGAGGTTAAGGAAACTAAATGTATTACTTATAATTATAGTATATATTATATATCATTAGATTATAATTCAGAGTCATTAGTTTGAAGAAAAACCTATTGATATAAATACTTTAAAATAATTTATTTATTTTCCTTAATCTCCTTAAAAAAAGTCAACTAGATCTTATATTTGGATTGGAGGTAGTATATATTATTTCCTCTAATCTTAATAAAAGACCTAGCTGACTTTGATTTGAAAAGGTTAAGGAAACTAAATAAATTACTTTAAACTATTTATATTTATTTATTTTCTTGAAATTACTTTGCCCCAATTATAAACTGATAGACTCCCTCCGGTTTAATATATAAAACCCTGTTGACTTTTTTAGAAAAATTAAGAAAGATAAATAAATTACTTAATCAAATATGTAATATATTATTATATTATATACCATTTTATAAGTAGACAATAATTTAAAACAATGATAGATTTAAATGATTTAAAATAATCTAATTAGTTGTTTTATTAAAATTTTTTTAAAAAAAAATCTTATATTTGAAATCAAATTTAATGATACACAACATATGTTATAATTTAATCTCTTCAAAAGTGAGTCATGATTAAATGAAGATATGATCATCAAACCTGGATTGTTAGCTCGGAATCTGATGACGGCCCAGCCAGCCAATGGAACAGCAACAGTGTTACGAATCTGAGGATTCTTAAGATTGAACTTGGATTCATCTCTTGAGGCGTTGTAATTCCCAGTTCCTTGAGCCAAAATATGGAAATTGAATCCATGAATGTGCATAGGATGGTTCGCAGGACCCAATATGGCTGTGTTCTGAAACACAATCTGAACCGTCGAGTTGAACTTCACAGTCTTCACCTTGGTCGATTTTGGCGCGAAGGCCGGACCTTGATTGGAGTTAATGCTCGTATTAGTGTAGTCAAACACAAAAGGAGGCTGATCTGGAAAATCCTTTGTGTAAACTCCAACAGTAGCATTCCTGTAAAATGCATCCAACATAGAGAATCTTCGTCCTACAGGTAACACGAACGATTCGTTGTTCAAGCTCGCAGACAATCTCGTATTATTACCTGGACCCCAACACGTGTTGTTTGGTAGATTACAGAGGTCGAGGCCCAGTCCTTCGGTAATGAACATGTGCTCGTCCACGTTTTCTGAAACTGGGACCCAATGGGGCCCACCGACCAACCCTGTGAGGTTGAGGAAGAAGTTATTGGCCGTTTGCGTGTCGTTTTGGGCAGGTAGGGTTGGCATCAGGGGTG
>JBAGKO010027296.1:0-10799 GCA_037177275.1 Acacia concinna | reverse complement strand
GGTCCCGGCGGGGCTCGAACCCGCGACCTTCGGCTCATAAGACCAACGCTCTAACCAACTGAGCTACGGGACCTTGATGGAAGAGGTGGCATTAAAATCCATCCTGAATCTTGTAGTGAGCCAACCTACAACCTGCACTAGATTCGTTCATGTCTGCCACGTTTCTTCAAAAACCCAGTAAAGATATAGTGTGTGTGTTTGGAAAGTCAATAAAGGTGGTTAATTGATCTTATTTGCCTCAAAATAGACTTATTTAATATATTGGATTTAATTGAGTGTTTGAAAATAAAATAAAGATATTGGTCTGGAGGAAAATGATCTTATTTAAATAAGTAAATGTTTGTTGTTTATTATCACTGGTCTTATGGTGAAAAATTATCTTATTTTAATTTTATGTTACAATTTACTATATCAAGCTCTAATTATAAGATCTAGTTGACTTTTTCAGAGAATTTTAATAAAGTTAATTATATTATTTTAAAGCATTAAAATTTATCATAATATATTTATATGTAATGCGACTACCTCCAGTTCTAATTATAAGACCTAATTTTTTTTTTGGAGAGATTAAGGAAGCGAAAAAAGTCAACTAAATCTTATAATTAGAACCGAAGGTAGTATAAATATCATAATATATTTACATGTAATAAGACTCGCTGAAGTCCTAATTATAAGACCTAGTTGGTTCTTTTTGGAAAGATTAAGAAAGTGAAAAAAGTTAACTAGGTCTTATAATTAGGACCGTAGATAGTAATTATAAAACCCAAATGAATTATGTTAGTGGTGAAATTAGACAGAATTATACGGTCCATATGATCCGATTAGTAATGTAATGTTATTTCATAAAAAAATTTACATTTCGTTGCTTTCTAATTTATATACATTTTTAATCATTTAATCTTATTATTAATTATATATTTTAAGTTTTTATTCTTAACTTTTGTTAAAATTAATTTTTCTTTTTTCTGGTATAATGTTTGAATTTTACAATATATATATGTATAATATATTCATTAATATTTATATCCCTTTCAGTCATTTATTATAATAAGTTACTTTTTAACATATCAATCAAACACATTTTACTTTTACATAAGCCACTTATAAGTCATTTATATTACTGTCAATCCAAACATACATAATCTGACTTCTATCTAATCTGACTTATTTATAAGTCAGATTACAAATAAGTATCATAAAGTTATTCCAAACAGAGCTTTATCACTAATTCTTGAGGGCCATGCAAAGCGTTATATCGATGACTTCTAGCCTTGTGAACGCCCCCAAAAAAAAAGAGAAGAAAGACTCGCACGAAAGTTCCCAGAAATTCCTGTTTTTCTTTTCATATTTTGATTAAATAACAAAAATAAATAAGGGAAAATTCCAGAAAAATACCTCCTAAATTCAAAAACCTTAAAAGGGAAATTAACATTTCAAAAAGACACTAAGGTACTATAGACCAAATTATATTTTTCAAATTCGCTGATGTGAACAGTAGTAAATTTCGCAAGTTGAATAATAGTTTTTATAAGAAGAGTAATGGATTCCGCTAGTCCGTATTAATCACTCTCTCTCCCCCTCAAAATTCGATGATGTGAACCGTAGTAGATTTTCACTATTTGAGCAATAATTTTCAAGTTGAGTAATGGTTTTCACAAGTCCATACTGATCATTTTTTCTCTCCCCCCATGTCGGCACTGTTAATCTGATACTGACACTATTCATCTAATAGAGGAGATAGGGGAATCTACCCATAACGTGAACAGTGTTGGATTTTCGCTATTTGAGTAATAAGATTCGTAAGAAGAGTAATGGTTTTCGCTACTTCGTGCTGGTTACTGTTCAGGTCAACGAATTTGAAAAAAACTCAATTTGATCTATAGTACCTTAGTGTCTTTTTGAAATATTAACATTTCTTTTAAGGTTTTTAAATTTGGGGAGGTATTTTTCTGAAATTTTTCCAATAAATATTGTGTTTGGTTAATCAATTAGTTTTGACTTTGTGATTCGCCAGAATATAGATGCCATTTTAAAAGCTAAAAAAAAGTTTAAAAAAATAAAGCACGTGATTAATTGTTACTTCGAAATGTATTCGTACATGTTATAGTTTTAGATTTTTGCAGTTGCTTGAAATAGATTATTTGTTTGTAATATTTGATTTTATCTCTCTCTTTTTATGAAAATTTCTATCTCCTTTTATTCATGTGTCAGACCCAAGTAAAATGATTAACTTGAGCATTTTAATGTCATGAACCACACGATCCCAGCTCTTCTTTCTGGCTATATTTTGTATTTTTATATATAGCACATTTGGATTCATGCTAGATATCATCCAGATAACATCATCATAAAATGAATTGGTGAATGCATTGCTTTTTTTTTTTCCCCTGAACTGCTGTTCTGTTATTTTACGTACTAATAACAAAATGGTAAAATGGTAAGTTGATTACGACCGACCCAATAGTCCCACTCGACCATATGGTTTCTTCGAGGAAAAAAGAAGACAGGCAAAAATATTACATTCCATCTTTCAAATGAAAAAAAAGTCAATTGAATCAAAGGTCATTTTTATCTATTCCAGGCATGCGATTTCCACCTTCTCAACTTGCATAGTGTATCTGGATCCTAAGTCCTAAACGAACCTGGGGTCCTTTTCAATTACTTCATTATCGCCTACCTCACAAAATATCTATGGTAATCACCGCTCCAATCTCGCCCAACCCTGCACTATATATACACCAGCACGGCTCATATTTCTTCCACACAAAACTCATAGTATAATACATATTTATATTTATATATATATATATATATATATTTAGTTTACTCATCGGGAGGGCAATATAATATGGCAGATACCAAGTTAACAGGTTCTTTGCAGGAGAAGAAGCAGAAGAAGAGAAGTTGCAGTAATAGCAAAAGAGTGGTGCCACCTGTAAGAGGGCGTATCAAGCGTCACATCTTTTCTGGTATACTCCGTAAAGTTACTGTTACTCTTCATAAAACCTTTAACTTCTGTACTTAATGGCTTAATTATTAATAGTAATTAGAGACAAGCTAGCCAGCTAGGTTCTAAGTTCGTGGCTGTTTTAAGTTATATTTGTGTCCAGTTATTTTGTTTACATCAGAAGGTAGGCAGTTTGCTGTATTGTGCTGCAAATGACAGTATATGTATAGATATTACTATGTTAATTAATGGTAATGAATTAGTGATATATATGTAACTCATATTCAGTGGCACAAGGTCGTGAGTTCAGTCCTATCATTACATCAAGCACTTGCCTGCCTCATATGATTCAAAACATACATCGAAGAAGACCCAGTTACCCTGCTCATCTTTTAGATGAGCAGGGTGGGCTAAAGGGATTTAGGACGGTTGAGATTTTATTTTCTTTGAGTCATAATTTTTATATGAAAAAAATTACTTTTTGACAAAATACTAGTGGAGAGATTATTTTTATTTTAGATTATCTACCCAATTTAATAATATTTTTAAAAAACAAAAAAAATCTGGACTATCCAGATGGGATATGGATAGTCTAGATCCCTTTAGCCTAAGATCAGCAGGGTAACCGGGTACAAATCCGACACACACATAGTATATATGCTCACATTCTTTTCCTAGTTTTTTTTTTAGCCAGGACATACTTTACTTAGTATTGGTTTTTGGTTTTTATGGGATGCCATTTCAGTATTTTATTTATTTATCGTGAGGAGATTGGCAATCAAAATATGTATTCATAATTGTGAGGGGAAAATGGGAACTCTTGTTCCTTTCTCAAAATATTTAGAGAAAATTACGTAGAGGTCATGAGTAAGGGAATATATATTAAAGAGGTCATAAGATAAAAAAAATTACTGTCAAGTCCCAGTTAATAACATCATGTGTTTTTTCTGTTGACAATTCTATAGGACCTGACAATAATTTCTTTTTTTTTTTAGACCTCTTTAACATAAATTTTTTTATTTAGAACCTGAACACAATTTTTCCAAACTTTTATAATAAGAATCAGATAAAGTTCAACGAGGTTATTGGATGTAACAAATTGGTAAGCAATAAGTGCTTACATGGTTTGTTGTAATATTTTAGGGTTAAGCTACAAATATAACAATAAAGTTTTGACAAAAAGGGGTATCTGATATCATTTTTTGACCAAATATTACATTTAGTCTTAAATATAATATCGGGTTAATTTTTTTAAAAAAATTTATAAAAGTTAATTAACTTACTTTAAAACATTTAAATTTATCATTTTCTTTTAAACTATGTTATCTAATTTATAAATTTATATATAATATAATGATAGACTATATGTAATATAATTAAATAACTATTTTACCTTTTTAAAAAATTAAGAGAGAAAAAAAAAGCAAATTATGTGTCTGTTTAGCATCATAGTTTGAAAATAACTTTTACGGATTCTGAAGTAACTATGTATGAGAGTAGTTTTATCTCAACTTACGTAAACCGCAGTTTTAAAAGTAAAAACAAACCGACATTATATCTCATATTTAAAATTTAAGAGTATGTGAAAAAGGTTATGAAAAGGGGCTGGAATACAAAATGTGTAAACTAACTTCCACTGGTCTGGACACTTTCTCTGCTGTCAGGGGCCCCACCTGTTGTCCCCCTCCTACTCCTCACACCCCCAAGAAAACTTCTCTCTCTTTTTCCTTTGACCATGAAACCCCTGATTCCCTCTTTAACATCATCCTTTTGACACCGTCTCTCCTCTCCGTCATCGCCGGCCAAGAAAGCTCCATTGTTGCTCTTGGCAGCATACTCTTTGCTTAGGTTAAGGTTAAAATAGCCCCTCTCTTCCTATTTCCCTCCTTCTAACCCTATTTCTTCTTATCATCATCCTCGTCTGATTTGCCATCCTCTTCTTTATCTGCACTCTTTTTTCCAAAAGCCCTGAAGCGGCGCAGGAAATCGAGCAGAGGTGTCACCGAGGCCCGCCTGATGCGGTGGTCACCGGCTTTGAGGTCTGCCCCAGCCAAGCGCATCTGAATATTAAATACTTAGAGGAATGCATATGGATCATGTGGCTGTGACATTCCCATAACGTCATAGAGTACAAGTCAGCTAGAATAATCTGATTGTCTGAACTTTGAAGAATGATGCTTGTTTCTGAGTTTCACCGCAATGAATTAGGATGATGTTGACGAGAGAGAGGGTTCATGGTCAAAGGAAAAAAAGAGACGAGACAGAAAGTAGAGAGTTAACGGGTGCGTGATGTCGTGTAATTGATCGTGCAACTCGGTACAATTAATCAGATGGGCTCATGATAAAAATTGTAAATACAATTGAAAGCGAGGAGTTCGTTGCCAAATGTGGCGTACATTCTTAAAGTATAAGAGAGAACATCAGTACTAAACAACATTGAAAGGACCTTCAAAGAGAGACGCTGCCTGCGTATAAATATCCTACAAACGGCCATTATGCCTCAGCCAGCATATTATTCACATTAAAGCATTAATCCTATTTCCCAACGATCAAACAGAGAAGTGTGATCTAATAAAACTATAAATTCTCCTCCTCATATGGAAGGAAAGGGCGACTGATATGATATTGGTATCCAGCATCTTTCATATTATTGACAAGTTTACTGATTATTTCATATATCTCCGCAATCCGGCCATGGTTCTTGTCCTTGGCTGTAAACTCATGACTTGTATTTCTCACCGCAATCCAACTGCAACCTGCCTCTTTCTTTAAGCCTCTCTCCTCCATGATTCTTTTAGTTCTGTTTGCATCATTCCATCTTCCTGATGCTGCATATATGTTTGACAGCATAACATATCTAGCTGTGTTTTCAGGCTCCCGCTCGAACAGAGCTTCTGCAGCCCTCCTTGCAAGGTCCAAATTCCCATGGACTCGACAAGCACCCAATAGTGCTCCCCACATGGCAACGTGATCCGTACCCTCCGGTGTTCTCTCGATTAGATCCAGTGCTTCCTCGAGTCTGTTTTTCCTCCCAAGTAAATCAATCAATATAGCATAGTGATCAAGTCTAGGCTTCACGCCATACTGGTTTTCCATCACGTCTTTCAACTCTAGTCCTTCATTATCTAAACCCGCATGGTCACAAGCAGATAGCAAGCCAAGAAATGTCACATGATTAGGCTTTACATTGGCTTCTATCATCCTTTTGAAGAGGGCCATTGATTCCTCACCACGGCCATTCTGTGCAAACCCAGTTATTAATGTGTTCCAAGAGATTATATCCCTCAAAGGTGTCGTGTTGAACAAATTTTCAGCTGATCTCATGTCCCCGCACTTGCTGTACATGTCAATTAAAGCATTTGATATATACACATTGGATAAGTAGCCATTATTACAGCTTCTGATAATGTGACTGTGGATTTGTTTGCCTCTTTCAATAAGTGCCATATCTGCACAAGCACTTAATACACTGACATTAGTTGGAGCACTGGGCCATACCCCCTCCTCCAGCATTTGCTCAAAAAGATCTAAGGCTTCCTCAAAACACCCATTTTGTGCAAAACCCGTTATCAAAGCAGTCCAAGACACGGTATTTTTCATTGGCATTTCTTGAAATATCCTACAGGCCTCTTCCAATGTAGAAGTTCGTGTGTAAGTGACAATCATTGAAGTCCAAGACACAACATCTCTCTCAGGCATTCGACAAAATATAGAACTAGAGATGTTAGGTAAGCCACATTTTCCATAAGCATCAATTAAAGCATTGTTAAGGATCACGTTCGCCTCCAAACCAATTATAACTGCGATCCCGTGGACTTGACGCAACCAATTAAGGGAAGCCAAAGAGGCACAACTGCCAACTATACTAACGAGCGTAAACTCATCTAATAGTAAACTATCGCAATCCTTCTGCATCATCCAGAAAAGCTTCACTGATTCTTTGTGAAACGCGTGATGTGTCAGACCAGTGATCAGTGAATTATAACTGATAAGGTTTGGTTCAGGCATTTTATCAAACAGCGAGTGAGCCATGTCAAACAAACCCATTTTAGAGTAGAAGGAGATCATCATATTCCACGTACGTGTTGTCTTGTGGAAAAGATCTTCGAAGGCCCTTTGTGCACCCTCCACAGAGCTGCACTTAATGTACATGTCAATGAGACGGTTGGCGAGGAAAGAATCAGAGAAAAATGCGGTTTTGATAAGGTGAGAATGCAAGGACTCGCCAAGTTTTAGATTTCTGGTCGTGATGCATTGAGAAATAAGAAATGCGTACTTCTTCATAGAGGATTGGATAACATCATGAAGCATGATCAGAGGCTTCAACAACTGAAGTTAAAGTTAAACTCCATAGCAGAAAATGAGAGGAACGCGTTACAGAATACAGAGCACGTTGGAGAATGAAGAATACGCTGCTGAAATGGAGAAGGAAAGAAAGAAGAAGAAGCTCGGTGTCCATCGAGCTGATTTCCCCACTGGTCCGTCGTTCTTTACCCTCACGTCCTCCGCTCCATTGTTTCCTTTTCTTTCTAAGCATCTGTTTGGCAGGAGTGATTTGGAGGGAAAGCGTTGGGGGGGTTGTGGAATTATATTGTAATTTTATAACTATCCAAAGAAATTTATAATTAAAATAGGTGTACGTGTACTTTTATATATATATATATATATATATATCCACCATGAGTGTCATGTTTGCTCATGCGTGAAGAAGGAAGGAGACAATAATGAACAAGATATTGTGACAATGATAACAATTCGTGGGGTGGTAGACTTAATGAGGATGGTGAGCTTGGCATTAGAGTCAGTAATATGGGTGAACTACTAGTTTTAGGCCAGACTACTATGAGTCAGGACTATGTGGGTTCAGGTCAAAAATATCCACATTCGCATGGCCTAGCATTTGCCAAGCCCAAATCAAAATCGTTGGGCTAGCAGTTTGGGTAGGTCAACTCATTTTTTTTCCTATTTTTAATTTTTTTTTGAAAAAAAAGGCATTGAAAATTTTTTCTCCAGAATGTCAGAACTCAGAATTAAACAATAAAAAAAATGGTTAACAAGTTGATACAACTAACAAATAATAACTAATAAGTCCACTAGAAGTTTGGAATCAGCCAACTTTTACTTATAAGTTAAAAGATACAAATTAATAGTCTACATTCCACGCAGTACAGAAGTACAGAGTGACCAATAAATCAACAATCACTTAATATTAATAGTGTGGGAATTTAAAGCTTCACAATTTGAAGCATGATGTGAAGAAGCTGTGTAGATTATAGTGTGAGTGTTGCGGTTGTGTTGGATACTTAGACTTCAGGACTTGGACAAAGAATGGAAGGAGTAGAGAGTGGACTTTGAGGTCTAGGCTTCATTTTGGCTTTTGAGCTTTATAGATTTTTTTAAGAAAGAAAAAAAACATTTAACTGTGAACCCATCGGGCCAGCCCGCCACGGGTTGAGCCCATATAGTTTTGGGCCTAAAAGATCCGCATAAAAACGGTCTCACTTTTTCTAAAATCAAACCACCCATATTTCTATTTGAGGGGGTTGTAACACACAGTTAAAACTCATATTACTGGCTCTACTTGGCGTTAAGGGTAGGGCCATGTGGGGAAGGTGAGAGCAACTCAAGAGAAAAGAAGAAGAAATGATAGGAATAGTGGGGGACTAATGAAATAAATATAGGTAAAAAGGTTAAGACCCTTCCCCTCCATTTCCCCTACAAATTCCTTAGGGCTCGTTTAGATCAAGGAAAAGGAGGGAAAGGAAAAGAAAGGAAAGGGAGAAAAAAATATTATTTAAACGTATGTGGGATCCACTCACCTTAATAAAAAACTATTTTATCTTAGATAAAAAACTATTATTCAAAAGTATATAGGATTCAATGGTCTTTTTACTATGGTGAGTGAGTTCCATATATATTTAAATAATATTTCTCCTCCCTTTCCTTTCCTTTTCCTCCTTTTCTTTGATCCAAATGAGCCCTAACTTTTGGTGGGGAGGCTTATAAGGAGAGGGGAAGGGTAATTTTTTAAAAAATTTCCCTCCCATCCTAAAAAATTTATAATGCCAAATAAAGGAAGGGGGTAAAATCTCTCTCCTTTTTTCCATTCCCCTCCCTTCCCCTCCATTAAAACCAAACAGAATCTTAATAAGTATATATTTTATAATTAAATAGGTGTAGAGTTTGAGATATGTTGGGTAGATTTATTAACATTATGCCTATTTAATTATCTTATATATATATATATATATTTTGTTAATTAATTGTAGGATAAATGGATACTGTGACATAAAATCTACTCATGTCTTATTTTATTTTTTAGGAGATATTATAAGATTTAATAAAGAAAAAAATATCAAATACAATATATATATATATATATATATAAATGAAGGAGGCAGCAACCAGTAGAAAAAAACAATATCCCATCAATAAAAGACGCAAATGGCATGGAGGAAGTAATCCATATCTTATCATATTATATTTGATTTAAAAGAATCAAAACAAGGGATTTAGATTTTTGGAGCACCAGATCTAAACGTGAAAGAGATCATTCCACCTTATATATAGGAGCCTAGACATGCTTAAAAGGGGTATTTTACTTTTAGGTTGGCGACGGTAAAATAAGAGCTTAGAATGTCAATAGAAGGAGATTAAAGCTTGGAGATATGGAAGATTTAGAGCACGGATGAAAATCCAGCATTAAGTTTTTGTTTCTCCTTTCTCTTCTCTTTTTTTTTGATACATGATGAAAGCTAAGAAACAAACAGAAACAAAAATTCTATTGCTAACCCGGTTCCACGTGAACCAAGTTAGTATCAAACCTATCTACCAAGTAGAATCCAAGCTCCATATTGAGTGCTTTTTTTATAAGGTTATCTGCAACTAGGTTTAGGTTCCTTGGGATGTGACGAATCTCTACCTGCCAACTACACTCCAGTAAGCTTCGAATCGCCAACACCAAGCTTCGTTGCATGTATAACTTGGTACATTCTTTTCAACATAGTCTCTAGGCGTCAAGACAGTAAGTAGAACCACTTTCCTTATACCCATATCCCAAGCTTGCTTGAAACCAGTTAAACAGCCCCATAGTTCGGCACTTAAAGATCCCTTCTACTGAATTCTCATCATGAATCCCCCATAGAAGTTACCTTGTGGGTCCCATATACCTCATCCACAAGCTGTCGAGCAGAGAAGTTTCAAGAATGCACCATCCACATAAATTTTATAATAACATGAGGGGATTGTTGCTGAGTGAGCCTCAGGCATTTCATGACTCCCTTACAAGTTTACATTATGGCACTGCTTATTGTTTCTTCATATGGAATCAGTTATGACAGCTACACAGATCTTCAAAGAGTTAAGATTTGCATTAAGCCCTTCAAAAATATTTTCATTTCTAAATTTACATAGCAACCAACATGGCATGGCAAAAAATTCTGCTCATTTAGTGTCCTCCACAGAACCAACTGATTTAGACAAATTTAAAGCACATCATTCCCATAAATCTGTATTAAAGAACTTTACCTTGCACTTGCCATGAATTATGCTCTTCCAGAAACTTTTAGTTCTTAGACAATCCCTAAAAACATGTAATAAGTGTTCTATATTCTCTCTACATACTCCATAAGTAGCATCTTCTGCCATTCCACGTTGTACTCTTAATGCATTTGTTAATAACCTGTTATGCAATATGACCCATAAACAGGTCTTACATCGTTGCGTAACTTTTAATTTCCACACCTTATTCTAAATTGAAGAAGGAGGACAATTGCAATATCCCAATTTTTAGGAAGCCTATTAAATCATAATAAAATCATAATCCTATGATTTTATGTGCAATTTGAGGAGA
>JBAGKO010027245.1:0-10802 GCA_037177275.1 Acacia concinna | reverse complement strand
CATTCATCATTTTTCTTTGTGCACTCTAAGAGGGCTGAAACAATGTTTTAATTGAAGTTGATTAACCTAGGGTCCTAAGGGAGTCTTCACAAATTAAATCATTGGACTCAAGCGGTCGCTTGGGGTTTTAATCAAGACTTAGTGATTTCAAAAACTCCCTTATCTTTTGAGAGAACGAGGATAGCCGAGCGAGCATCACCAAGAGACTTCTTTATCATATAAGTTTTCATTTGCCCCTTTAAGAAAAAAGTCACCAAAAGATTTTCCTTTTTATTTCCTTTATTTTGCACCAACAAAACCCCCTTTTCTTAATTTAATAGTTTGAAAATTATTTTCTAGGAATTTTAATTCACGCTCCTCAAGAAGAACGATAGGTTGTACCCTATACTACATTATCTGGTACAATCTTTTTGACCGATCGAAACAGGCGACAGTTTCAGTCCAATCAAGCCTATAAAAGGGGGATTAACCTGCGATTAATGTAAGTCTAGATCCGTGAGATTTCACGATACGGCAACCTGCAACCCCAAATTTCCCAATTCCCCTCAATTCCTAACCCTAATCACCAAATCACCCAAATTCCATCCACCATACACCATCAAACCACTATAATCCTCACCAAGCTTCAACAGTATCTTATGGAATTGAAGATTGACAACGTTAGCAAGAGATTGGAAGCCATAAGAGGCTAAATCCCTTAGCCTCTTGGTGATGGGAAGTGAGGCTTGAGCTTAAAGGAATAACTAGGGGAGTAGATTCAATTTAGATTTCCGATTTCTCTTCATCTTTATGAAATTCCCTAGATCTAGGAAGTTTTACTAAGTTTTAGACTTTGAATATGATTGTAATTGAGATCTAAATTGTTATGCATGAAGATTGATGTATGAAAGTTTGGAATTAATTATATGAGTTTAAAGACTTTCATGTGTGTCAGTTTAATTTTCACGATTGTGTTTGATTCTTCTGCTCACGTATAACCCTTAGATTGTTGATTGACAATTCGAAGTTCGTTCATTCATTCATTCATCTTGCACTCTAAGAGAACTTAGACAATGATTTAATAAATGACTAATTAACCTTAGATTCAAGGAGAAGTTTTCATTAATTAAACCATTGGACCTAAGTGATTGCTTAGAGTTTATAAATTGAACTTAGAGAATTAAAAACTCTCACTATCTTTTGAGAGAGCGAGGATAGCCGAGTGAACATTACTGAGGGACTAGTCATCATAAGAAACTTAATAACCAAAACTATTTTTTAAAACCCTAAAAAACCCAAAAAGATTTTCTTATTAGTTTAGTTTAGTTTAGTTGCACCATAAAAAACCCCCTAATTGACCAAAACATTAAGTTACACTTAAAAATTAGTTACTTAGGAATTACAATTAGCGCTTCTCGAGAAGAATGATAGGTTGCCCCTATACTACATTTTAGTTGGTGCAATCATTATGACAGACCAATTTAGGTGACAATCTTAGTTCGATCAATGGCGCCGTTGCCGGGGAGCCATTGAATTGGTTCCTAGGTAATTGGTTTTTCCTTAGTTTTAGGTTTTAGTTTTCTTTCTTTTTAGATTCAGTTTCAGGTTCAGGTTCAGGTTTAGCATTATTTTTCCTTAGTTTTGCATCTGCATCCTTGCATTGAATAGCATCTTGCATTCATTTGTTGCTTAATTTGCTGTTAGATTGGCTTTCTGTAGCTTTAAGTCGTGACCTTGACTCTTGCTCTTTTCAAAGTTGCTCTCGGGTAACTGAAGTCATGACTTGATTCCCCTATTTGCTGAATTGCTCTATGCCTACTCTAGTCGCGACCTGATACTCATTAAGTTTTGACCTGAGTACAATTTCTACAAGTCCTTGATATCTTTAGTGTCTGACTTTGTCTCAAATTTACCATGTGGACTCTACACCCTTTGTCACTTTCACCTAGAGAATCAGTGCTTCACTGTATTCATTATACATGCTAGAATTATTGAAGCACAAAGCTCACACATTGAAAGAACTAATTATGGATGAATATGAAAGTACTACTCTTGCATTATTGTAGTTATAAATTGTAGACTCTTTTTACCCATTTAAGTTTTTCGTGACCTAGTTAAGATAAAGTAAATTATTCTTTTGTTTCAATAAAAAAAAAAATCTTTTGTCTTTGTTATGGGGAGGATTGTTTGCTTGTGGAATATTGTTATGACTAATTTGAGTTAATGACAAAATTGATTTGTTCTTTTGTTGTATTATGTATGAAATTTGTACATCTAAATATATTTAAATTAAACATTTTTACAAATGTTCTTAGATGAATGTTGTAATGTCATTTGATATTATATTCATAAAATAGATATTGCCGATTTTAAATAGAAAATAGTAAACTAGAAAGGGTTTACAAAGTAAATTGATCTTATACTTCGTGACGGTCACACTTAAGTATATTAGGGCATGACACATACTATGGCACGAATGCGATTGGTGTTTTATCTTTTGGTATATGCTGTTCGATGGATCTAAAGTTTTACTTTCTTATTATTGTTAGTTTATCTGTGGATTGAATACAGGTACTATATCAAGTTTTTGTTCCATTTTGTGATGCAGGCTATTTAGTTTTCTTAATTTGTGATCATTTGTGGTATGAGTCTGTTGGAATGAGTCAAGGACAGTGTTCTTTTTTCATTCAATGTAATGGCCTATCTTTTTTCTAAACTAATTTTTTTTTGTGCTATTAAGTTTAAAAGTGTAGTTCAAAGTGAACATGTGTATTTTTTTTTTTGTTTGGCTCTATATACGTATATGTTTGTTATAGAGTTCTGATTACAGGATTGAGGATGGATTTGTTAGGTTTATGAAGTTATAATTCACATGTTGAAACAGATAGGTCAACACAGTTGAATATGGGTAACTTTTTTCACTGTGGAAATAAAGGGTGTCTTCCGAATGTGGGTGGAATGGTGGATAGTATTTTTACTTAGAAAATATTTTGCCCTTAGGAAAGCTGTATGTGTAGTTATTCGATTTCGTCCTATTTTAGTTAATTATATTCTAAATTGAAGAGATGTTTAATAAACTATAATGTCAAAGTACGTATTTTTCGCTTTTGTGTGGTATGGTGGGGATGGTTCGATGTTACACATCGACTATAGTGTCATTATATTTCAGAGACTAGATGCTATTGTTAGTGTATTTTCATGTCAGATTCCCCCCCCCCCCGGGGAAATATACATAAAGACTATTCATTATTTAATTTGCAGTAATATTTGTTTCAGATAAGCTATATATATTCGAATATGTTTTTGAAAATCACAGCCCTGGAAAACAGTTGGTTATTATTATTTTATATACAATGAATTTTTTGCCTTTCCTTTATATCATGTAGTCGTTATAGTATATATTGAGCCTGACCGTAACTATTTTTATACTTAATCTTTTTAACGACTTGAAAAATGTTTTTTAAAATCGTTGAAAACAAAAACGTTGCTGTCTTTAGAAAATTTATTTATTTTTCAGAATGTTTTTTTTCATATAAAGTCACCAAAAGAGTTCCTGCTAATAATTATTTTCATCATGGTGTGCCTAGATATTTAAAATGACTGCTCCGGTCTCATTTGTAAGGCACATTGGATTAGATATACAGAAAAAAGTCAACTGGGAGGTAGTAATTTTTATCAAACTTGCATCTTTTTTTATATTTGCATAAATTTTATGCATTCACCAAAAAAATAATTTATTTTCCATATATATTTTGAATATAAAATGACTGAAAGAGCTCCTGCGTGAAATTATTTTAATTATGGGGTCAGATAATATTAAAATTTACTCATCCGGTCTTATCTATAAAGAATAGCTGATTATTTTTTTTTGGAGGATCGTAAAAAAGCTACTAACATTAATTTAAATCATTAAAATTTATCTTTTGTCTTCATATTATTTTGATTGACTTATTAACTAATTTATAACATAATCAGAAAACAAAATATGATTTTTTTTAAATAACTTATAGTGCTTCATTAGCTTCTCTAACAAAAATTCAACTGCCTTTATAATTATGATTAGGGAGTAATTGTTATCTAAATTCCATCTTTTTTATATTTGCATACATTTTATGCATTAAGCAGAAAAATAATTTGTTTTCCATATATATTTTTCATATAAAATGATGGAAAGAGTCTTGCTAAAAATTATTTTAATGATGGGTCGGATAATATCAAAATTTACTCATTCGGTCTTATCTATAAGGTATAGTTGGTTTTTTTTAGAATCATAAAAAAAAACTGCTCATGTTAATTTAAATCATTAAAATTTATCTTTTTTCTTCAAATTATTTTAATTTTCTTATAAAATAATATATAACATAATTAAAAAACAAAATATTATTTATTTAAATAACCTATATATATATTGCTTCGTTTACTTCTCTAACAAAAATTCAACTGCCTTTATAATTAAGATTAGAGAGTAATTGTTATCTAAATGCCATCGTTGTGATAGTTGCTATAATATCCCGCAATTTTCCTTAGGCTAAAATAGGGTATTTAGGCCGAAATAGTGTTTTTGGATGTGGCCAAGGATTGTATCTAGATATTTTTTGGGGCCTAGATGAGGTATTTCGGATGAGCAGAGGGATTTAACTTGTAGAGAACTAAAATATCTCACAACAAGTGAAGTAAAATATGGAGAATGACTTCTATGTAAAGAAGAAAAATTCTGCAAAGTTTCGTTGGAATGTGCACAGGTCCAAGAGCTTGGAAAAATCCCATAAAATTCTAGTAAATATTACAGAGGGTCCAGAATAGTACAGAATGATCAGAATAACTTTTTAAGGTCTGAGGAATTTTTGGTTAATTTTGGAATATTTTAATAATTTTTAGCTGGACCGGGGTTTTTGGACGAAAATTAATATTATAAGATATTTTGGAACTTCAATGTTCTACATTGGGATTAGGGAAAATTAATATACTATTTTATAGAATTTATAAGATAAAAGAGAAGTCATGGAAAAATCCAGAGCTATCAGTAAAAATTGCTAAAATCAGCTAATCATTGGTATAAGGGACTTTTTGGTAGAAAATTATTTTTGGGAGTTCCATATGTCCAAATGTGCTAAATATTTTATGGTAGCCTCCTAGAATATTTAGAGAATTTTGGTGAATTTTTGAGAATTTTCAGACATCTACAGAATTTTCTGAAATTTTCTCAAATTATGAGCCGATCAGATGAAAATGTCAGTATAAAAGGGATTTGAGAGCTCTTTTTTTTTTTTCAGCAAAAGAGGCTGCCATCTGACCCATGAGGTGTCCCTTCCCAATTCCCAAAAAGATACTTGTCAAGCTAAGAGAAGTGACACATGTTTGAATTGGGGAAAATTACACCTAAAGACCCAATAAATATTTATATTTTGACCCCTCTTCCTCCCCTATAAATAGAGCTCTCCTCCCCTTCAGTTTTTCACTCAAAAACTGTGGCTCTCCCCTCTCTTAAGGTGCTCTCCCACCCTCTCCTAAAGAAGCCTCTTCTGGTGGAAATTCCGGAGGTCCCGGCCCGGTCTTCAGTCCAAGTAAGTTCTGGATCTCCCCCTCTTGTGAATTTCTTTAATTTTCAGCATTTATTAGAGTAGTTAGGGTGAGGTTCTGTCTAATTGGGAAGGCCTAGATAGTGAATCTAAGGGGAGGTTCTATCCAACTATCTAGGCCAAAAGAAGTCTTCCTAAGGGGAAGTGCTGTCTAATTGTTCTGGATTATGATAGCCTTCCCTATGGGGAGGTGTTGTCTAATGGTCTTGGACTAAGATAGCATTTCCTAGGGGGAAGTGTTGTCCAATGGTCCCGCACTAAGATAGCATTTTCTAGGGAGAGTTGATGTCCGACGGTCTCAAATAGAAGTAGGAATTTCTAGGGGAGGTGCTGCCCAATTGTTAGGAGGTATAGTGGGCACATCTAAGGAGAGATGCTGCCCAACTGTCCCAATCAGGGCAATGGGGACGGGCCAGCAGCAGGGGACCTGGGCTGCACAGGGTGGTCAGCAGAGGGGTGCATGCAGAGGATGACTATGGTAGAGGAAGGGGAAGGACCCGGTCCAGGTAGTAGGGAACCAAGACCTGAGGGAATACAGGAAAGGAAGGGTAGTAGTATACCGGTAAGGGGGATACGATAACAATATTTATTGTGGTTTGTATAGGTGTAACAGAGAGGCATATTAGTAACCCAGAGGTGCCAGAAATAGTGAAACAGAACCATACACCATGCAAGGAGTATATGGTAACAAGAATCTCTAACCTTAACTTATATTGCTTTGCTTGTCTGATGTGTGTTGATTGCTTGTTTACTATGTTTTGGTTGAGCGAGCATAATATGCATGAGATATATGACTCTTTATTTATATGCCTTGGCTATATAATAGAATTAGAGTTACGTGCATGCTCCTAGTACACGGTGAGTGCTGAGAGAGAGGGCATTAGAGGAGAAGTACGAGCATTGAATATAGTATAACATGCATTGCATTATATTGTTACTGGTTATGATTCTGCTACTGAGGTTTTTCAAGAAATCTTACTCTCTCCTCAATGCAAGTGAAAGCTCTGTGGGAGGCAAAGAAAGGGAAAGAGTTTAGATAGTTGTGCTTCATGATTTCTGGCATGTATATATACAGTACAGTTGATACATGTATTTTGGATTCTGGTCTGTATGCCTCTGTATATTAATAATATGATATTTCACATTTCAGTATTTTGTGAAAAATTTTCCCCTCCATTTTCTGCTGTAAGGACATTATGAAGTGGTTCCAAGGGCCACTTTGAGGCATAGTAAGGGTCCCAAAAAGTGGGATGTTATAGTTACATAGTAACTTCATATATATGTATGTTTGGTTTAATTTAATCAAAAAAATATTTAACGCTGGAATTTTTATGTGTTGTTCATATTAATTCAGGCTAAATCACTGTGTAACAAATTATTTTCACGAAATGTTGTTATTTATTTTGCATAAAAGTATGAAGCTGAATTGGTTTCATCATTTGTCTGACGTGTAGATTATGACATGTTGTAGACGCAATGTGAATGAACTGGAATGGAAGGGTACAAAGCTTTTTTAATTCACAAAAGTTGACTTACTGGACCAAAGCGTCTACTGAATATCGTGTAGCAGTAAGACAATTTGTCTATGGTTTGCTTTTTTATGGTGAATAGTTGGGTCTTTTCCATGTCAGAGGCATTACATTTCATGTGGATTACATTTTTCTTTAATTTGGTATGAATTATAGGTATGGTTAGTTAATTTTTTTTATTTTTTTGATGATGAATAATAAATTATTTACGTAATATATTTTTCTATCTAAGAACTACCCCATCATCGAGTAACAACAACGAGCCACCTCTTGCTTGGTTTTCATTGTCAATGAGGTTAAAGTTCAGTTGTCTTCTTTTGTCAAGTGATAGAGTCATATGTTGCATGCAATTAATCATTTTTTTTTTTTATATCAAGATGTTGTTTTTCTATCTATTTCTGGTTTGCAGGTCATCAGTTATGGCATCTACTGATTGTTCAGCTTTGAAAGATATTCATAAACAGAAAGAGACTTGGAAAATTCTTATCAGGATAATTAGGAAATGGGAAAGCAAATCGAAGGCAGAACCTTTTTACACTTACTGTATAAATTTGTTGGTAGTTGATAAAGAAGTAGGTGATATACAGCTTGTCCACAGTTTTTATTTTTATTTTAATTTTTTTATTGGGTCTGCATTACCTCATGCAGCTACAATTCTTTTTATCATTTATCGTGTTTACATTTGTTGGATAGGGGACCAAGATTTATTGTCTCATAAATCATAAGCATTTGATACAAAAGTTCAATGTTGATCCTGTAGACGGTGAAACATATTTCATGGCTACTTTCAATGTTTCTCATAACAAGGAAAGATTTAAGGCCTGTAATCACCGTTGTGTCCTTTATTTCAATAATCGGACATTTATCAGGAAGCAAAATGTGGACATACCATCAATAGCCTATGATTTTGTTCCTTTTAGGGAGATTATTAGTGGGGATCGTTTACCTGATATTTTTATAGGTGAATAATACAATTTTTCTTCCAGTTTGTTCTGCAACACATTCGATGCTTGCTGAAGTGATAGATCTGCGATAATTACATTATTTTTTATTTTTTTTTTAATTTTAAATCTATGTAATTGTAGATGTAATTGGCCTATTGAAGTCATTCTCACCCATTGAGCAGCTCAGTGCATGGAACTCTTGATAGGTTTTGTTTTGATATAATTGATAATCAGTAAGTAGGAATGTCATTTTTCTTGTGGTTTTTACATCATTCGTGTCTTTTTCATCCGTAGATGTTTATTTCTATATGAATCAGTTGTTATTTTTTAATTAATTTCAAGGGAAAACACTCTGAGTTGTGCATTATTTGGCAATGGGGCGAAAAAGGCATACGATAATTGTATGCAACATATGGATCCTCCCATTGTTATGATTATTCAACTGGCGCAGATTAATTTCGATGGAGGTTGACAACTAGTTTTTTTTTTCTTAATATTAAGTACACATTTATTTCAGTCTATTGTATGATAGATATCGTTTGTCTAATCCGAACGTATCAAAGTAGTAGGAGTTATGTTTGTTACATTTTTTTTGTAGATGTTTATAAAATATACAATTCGTGGAGCGCGACGTCTTTGTCATTCAATGCACAAAATGAGTGTGTGTCGCTGTTCTTGTAGACGTAATGGAGTATATTTAGTAAAGTATTTTTATTCTTTTGTTATTTATCTATTATGTGATTTTTTTTTTTGTTTAGGTGATTGTTTATATGTTGTAAAATCGCTGCCACTCCTTCTGGACAACAATTGACTCAAAGTCAACCGAGGTTAAGTGTAGGATCACAAGGACCATCCTCGTATATGTTTCGTAATGCGCCAATCATCAAGTTGGGAGAAGTTCCCAAGCAACCTCAGGTTAAAACGGATTATCATTGTCTACATTGTATGCAATGCGTTACGAATTGTTCTTTTGATTGACTAATTGGTAGCAATTTTTTTCCAGGACAAGCCATTTATAATTGAAGCCATCATTGAGAAACTTGAAACGACTCATGGCTGGACATATGATGGATGTGTTCAATGTTCTATGAAGCCAAAGGAAAAAGATGGTGTCCCAACATGCCCTTCTTGTCATCAAGAATGCTGATCAACTGAGCCTAAGTAGGATAGAAAGAGAATTTTCTTTTATTCTATGATATTTTATATGCTCAAACTACCATTATATGAGAGGTAGGTAATTATCCAACATGTGCAGGCTCAAGATTCATTACACCGTTGTGGATGAGGACCAAAATTCGTTGTCTGTTGTCTTTTTTGATAAACTTGCATCACAACTCACTAGGAAGAGTGCAAGGGAGATGAAAGAAGACATGCCTAAGGTTTAACTATTTTGATGTAATTGTCCTAACGGTGGGAGTATGATACTGGATTTGATTTCTAAATAGTATATCAATTGTGTCATTTGTTTTGATTTATCAACATTCATTGTTTACAGGACGATGAGATTTATGATTTCCCTCGTGAGATTGAAGATGTTGTTGGCAAGAAAATGGTTATCAAGCTGAAGAAGAATACATATAATGTTGATAATCCAAATTCTAGCATTGGTGTGCTTGAATATCCTATCAAGGAGGATTTAATAGATAAATTTATGGAGACATTTTTAGAGGTAATGAGATTTACATATTCATTTTTTTACTATAATCTTTATGTAATTGAATTTCTAATTGCTTGCATATTGTGTTATATTTATTTAACCATCAGAAGAATCTGAGGATATAGTAGATATAGGTCAATGTGAGACTCCTGATATTGCGGCTGATGATATGGAAGATATATCTATTCAATGTCAAGCAAATGAGGATGATGATTTGACTTTGAAAGATTTTGCGCACCATGTATCGAGTTCTAGATATGGAAAAAGAATTCTGGCAAGGATGGAAAAGTTATGACATGTGGTAGCAAGAGAGTAGAAGCAAGGAGTCCCGTCTCTTATCGTGGGCGTTCATCGAAAAATATTAAGCAAGAGAAACTGGACTAGATTGTTTACAAATTGTGTTAGTTATTTACCATAGTTTGTTAATGTTTTTGTTAATTCATCATGTCGATGTTGTATGGTGTAACATGGTTTGATGATTCTGTAGTTCACGTTTTATTAGGAGATGTGTGATGTATTGTGTTTTCTCCTTTTATGTATGCATTTGGAAGTAAAGCAAATGTTTCTATTTTCAGTACTGAGTAGTTGAATTTATTGTCGCTATTCCTTTTCTTGTCATGATTTAATTAGTCATAATAACATTAAATTCATAGCACCATAATATTATTTTTCTACAATCACAGAAAAAATTCTCATGCTGTTATATATACTCCATATACATCTAACAAATCTTGGTCGTTCTTACTTTACAAAAATGGTGAAAGGTCAGAAATTTAATTATGTAAGACAAAGTTTATAAAAATGGTGAGGGGTCAAAAATCTGATTATGTAAGACAAATTGTCGTGGGATACGTTACCAATTTGGTTAGCAATAGTATCAAAGACACTGTACCTAAATGTATATATGTACATATATATTTACAATATATCTTTATGTTAGAGCTACCTAATATTCAATGGAGTTGTCAGTGAATGGAGAATGTAACATCACCAGGATCCCCTACGAGCAAATATTGTCCATGTTTGCAGCCGTAGCTAAGAGCAGGGTTTTGTTTCTCTGGGTTACCCTTGCTTTGGTCCCCCAGAAAACGCGTCTGCAAGGGGAAGGTATCCA
>JBAGKO010027234.1:0-10803 GCA_037177275.1 Acacia concinna | reverse complement strand
CAAAGACAAAGCAAAGTTGCAGGAGTTTTCTAAGTGGATCCTTGATGTTGGTGATGGAAATATTGGGATGCCTCATGAAGGTGTTGTTGAAATTGATGTCCCAATGCATCTATTGGTTGAGATGAATGGAGATCCAATCAAATCAATTGTTGATGCTACATATCCTAATCTGGAACAAAATATTTTCAATAGTAACTATTTTAATGAAAGGACCATTTTAGCTCCAACAATTGAAAGTGTTGATAGGATTAATGAGTACATATGTTCAAGGTTAGCTAGGCAAGTAGTTGACTATCTAAGTTGTGATTCAATTTGCAAATCATGCCAAGATTATGATTGTCTTGAAGATCTACACACGCCAGAGTTATTGAACAACATTAAATGCTCTGGATTGCCACCACATAAATTAACTCTAAAGGTAGGTTGTCCTATAATGCTTATTAGGAACATTGATCAAGCAGCAGGATTATGTAACGGCACTCGGTTGCGTGTTACTATATTAGGAAGGTCAGTGGTTAAAGCTATGACTTTAAATGGTTTCCATCCCAATGAGAAGGTGTTAATACACATAGGATGGATCTCAATCCATCTGATAGCAAGTTGACGTTCCAAATGAAAAGAAGACAGTGTCCAATCACAATTTCCTTTGCTATGTCAATCAACAAAAGCCAAGGACAATCATTGAGTCATGTTGGATTATTTTTGTTGAAATCTGTATTTACTCATGGACAGCTATATGTAGCTTTGTCAAGAGTTAAGAGTAGGGAGGGCCTAAGGATTGTATTAGATGAAAACAGTAACTTGTCTAAGCCAAGGACAAGTAATGTTGTATATAGGGAGGTATTTTGCAACCTAAACGTAGCAGTTGGTTGAGAGTTTTTGTTGTTGCTGCAAAATTGATCAACTCTTCAAGTAAGTATACAAGTCTATTCATACAATTTGGATACGTATATTACATTGTGCAAATGTTGTCTCTATTAGTTTTATATTTTTTATAATAGAGTCTACCAATTTATTTTCAAATGTTATCTTTTTAAGATTTATATTTGTTATCAACCCCCACTAGATAGATCATTTCATGACTACTAACTACTAATATTAATGTATTATGTGCTGTAAAAGTCATATATTTCAGATGTAGTTTTCGGATTTATGATCCTCAACTGTCATGTAGTTTCTGTTATATTTTTGTGTGGCATCTAGTAAAATTTATTCATATGATATTCATTTCACAAATAATCATATCTATTATTTGTTAAAAATACCTACATTTATTTTAAAAATGTTTTAAACTATGTAAAGTTAATTAGGACTAAGTGATGCAACTGTTTGCATGCACTATTGTATCGTATTATTCAAAATAACTGCTCCTTGACTTCGTTATCTAGTAGTGATGCTTTAAAAGTATGTTATTCGATCTATGTTTGTTGTAAGTTACATGACAAAATAACTGTTCTTTAGATTGCAGTTTTCATTAGACATTAAAAACCATAAGCCTTTTTTGTTGAAAAAAAAACCATCAACCTTTTGTCATTATTGGTCTTTATACATTGCATTGTGTTTATATTAGTGAGGCAAATGCATATTCTTTCAAAATTTTATTGCAACATTTTAATCTTTACTGATGGTAAAATCCCTGATTTTCATGCATGTGGTTAGGTAGGAACTATCATATTAGGTTAAATCATTTAATGCTTTACATGCAATTGTGGGATAGGACTATTCATGCACAGTATGTGTAATTGGACACTTTTTCTGTTTTTTTATTTACCAAGGTGCTATATATGTTTTGAAAGGAACGGACTTATTTCATGATATTTGGTCTAATCCTTTAGTGGAGAAAGAGTTCTTGAAGACATGGAGGTTCAAGAAGGAAGTGATCTTAGTATTCTCAATGAAGGTAAGCAATATGAGCATGTTTTACTAAAACTTGACTAGAAATTCACAAGGTACAAAGTATGGTTTACTCTCCCTTTTGAAGGCACCTGTACCGAGATGCTATCTATCGATGTCATATTATTTGGTCTGAAGGTTTGTGATTTCTTCTAGCATGCTTTTGTTTGTCAAATGGATATATTCTAACACTTACAAATCACATGTTCTAAGTTGATCGCAGGTTCTGCATACATGATTTCACAATTTGAAGTGAAGGCTAGTGGAATGGGTCTCTTGTCCGACTATCACATTTGTTTCGAGAGAGACACTGAAGTTGTGGAAGTTAAGAAACTTTTCGTTCAATCATGCTTTATGCCAACACCAATTTCATCTCTTGCTCAATATATTCCGCGTGATTTTCGTTTCTATGGTTAGTAACCACAATGTGTGATAATTTTTTATATACTTAAGCAAGATGTGAAATTTTTGTCATAAATATTTGTGTTAGATTTATGTGGTTTTCTCAAGTCATAGACGTGGGTATATCCTCAAAAGGTTGTTGGTGTGTATCAAAAGCAGTTGACTATAATTTTAACATATGAGTTAATGGAATAAGGACGGTATGTACATGTTTTTGGTCTATTCACTTTAGTTGAGTAAATATGTTTGTACGAGGTGTTAACCTTCTATTTGTAAATTGAATATGTAGAAGTATTTGTGAAGTTACCATCCACTTTCATGACGAATGCATAGGAACCACTCTTGCTAAGATTGAAGCTCTTGGTGTCCAATCTGGTGTTAGTGTTATGGTTCAATATGTTGTCAGACGGCTATACAAAGGATATGGTTAGTTCATCTTTGAATTCATAATCTCCTATACTAGCATTTATTTTCTAATGATTGCCATATTTCTTGATGTTAATATCTAATATAATGTCTAGATGCTCCTGCGCTATGTTCATTGACAGATGCGACCAGAGTTCTCTTCGATCCTAATTCCTAATCTAGTATAGCTGCACTTTTATCAAGAAGGTGTTTTATGTGGCCCTAATATATTATTGTTGTAGTTTATCTGGAAGTTTGCATCGGTTCTTTTTGTGGTGTTTTATTATATATAACTATTGAAAACATTAACCAGGATAGTAAAGATTGAACATGTTACATTTTCTCATGGAATCCCTGATAACTATGTTTTGTTTTAATTTTATTTACTTATATATGCATTAACAGTAAAAAACATGGAGATATGTTTTTTTTCCATCAGATTTACTCAAGCATGACTTATGGGATGTTGTCATGAGAGAAAGGAGGAAAATGTCTGTTAATATAGCATCAAAGAAATGTCCATAAATATAGCATCCAATCTATATGAGAAACTAATTAATCAAGGGATTAATTAATTCAGTGATACAAACTAATGCGCATGCATTTTTCACAATACTAAATTGATGTATAATAGGATACTTTATGTGAAAGACGCACCAATCAGCGAAATCCCTCAATAAATGGAAGAAATGGCGAAACTATGATGTGGTAATTGCATTGCTTAAGGTGCGGCAACTTCAAGTTGTTGAATTTGCATGAAGCGTTGTTCAGAACTTAGAACTGCTGGCCATTATTGAAGGCCGCACAATACACAAAATCAGATACTGTAGGAAATTTCCTCGAGAGTTAAAATTACTGAACTAATGTTATATTACCTTTTAAATACTTTTTCTCCGGCTTCATCCTTTTTGAAGATATAGCTGATAGAGAATCGATGATACATGTTAGATTTTGTATTTCATGGTCAGTGGAGTTTGTACAACAACCAGAGAAATGGTTCACTCGAAAAAAACACATTGTCGTTTCTATGTATTAAGTTAGCTTTCTTCTTCCATGAAAAATAGTGACAAAGATGTAGAGATTTTAGATTTCTTTTGCCCCTTTAGGAACCATAATGAAATCTGGGGTATTTTAGAGTTGCCATCTTTTCCTTGTCCATCGACAATATGGGTCAAGAGGAAATAATAATATGAATTATATATATTATTGGGGAACGGGATATGGGACCATTTAGGTTTTTTTAATAAATATTTCAATTTTACGCCAATTAGTCGATGCTTCCCACGCGAACGTGTGGGGGAGTCCAGCTTGTTTCTTTTAAAAGCAACACCCAATACTGCGTGTGTTTGTTTCTCTGTTAGAACAATTGATTGGCACTTTCCACATAATCCTATGCACGATTGTGGGGGGAAATGTTTTTGCTACATTTGGAGCGCCGATGGATTCCACTACAGCCATTGAACAAAACGGATCAAAAGTAAGAAGCATGGTTTTTGCTGCATCTGGACCGATTGCCATGGAAACTGTTGATTTTTTTAAAAAAAAACATTATGTCATTTTTTATCTCATTTGCTCCTAATTATAAGACTTAGTTTATTTTTTTTGGAGAGATTAAGGTAGCCAAAAAAGTCAACTAAATCTTATAATAAGGACTGGAGGTTGTATAAATATCACACTACATTTACATGTAATAAGACTCCCTCTTGTTCTAATTATAAGACCCAGTTAATTTTTTTTGGAGAGATCAAGGAAGGCAAAAGAGTCAACTAGGTCTTATAATTAAGACAGAATGTAGTATAAATAACACACTATATTTACATATAATAAGACTCCATTCAGTCCTAATTATAAGACCCAGTTGGTTTTTTTTTAAAGATTAAGGAAGCTAAAAGAGTTAACTAAATCTTATAATTAAGACAGAAGGTAGTATAAATATCACACTATATTTACATGTAAATAAGACTCCCTCCAATCTTAATTATAAAACCCAGTTGATTTTTTGGAAAATATTAAGGAAGCCAAAAGAGTCAACTAGACCTTATAATTAGAACCAGAGGTAGTATAAATATCACAATATATTTAAATATATATATATATAATCCATATATATATATATATAATCATACCCTTTACTCATTTCTCATCAAAAGTAACTTCTATAATCTTTATTCCAAACACAAATCAAATTATCCAATTTTACTTTTATTTAATCCTACTCTTTTAAAAGTACACATTGCAATCTTTATTCCAACTCTCATTTTGACTTACGACTTTTGAGAACGCTTTCTGAATCCATTCAACGACTAACAACTGTCATTTTATTACAGATTAATTCCTAATCGGTGCAAAAAAAAAGAAAAAGAAAATCCAGCGTATTGATCTGTGAGAAACATTGAATAAATGAGGGAAAAATTAGAGAGAAACACCCTTGAAAATCATTAATAAAACACAGTTGCCTTTTTTAAAAGGTTAAATAAGTTAATTAAGTTAGTTAGTTATAATTTATATTACATATCATTTGATATTACATTATATATAAATTTGTATGTCAAACGTTTAGAATAAAAAAAAAATACTTTAAAATAATTTATTTAACTTTCTCAATTTTTTTAAAGCAATTAACTTGGTCTTATATTAAAGATAAAATGTAATATATAAATACTAAATTACATCTAATTAAACTCTATACACCCTCTCTTATTACATCCTAATATTTGACGGTTATAGTCATTATGTTTCTCCCTATCTTTTTTCTAACTTTCTCTCCCTTTTCATAAATACAAAAGCATCAAAAGAATTTTGAGAAAATCTTGTAACAAACTATTTGAAATACTGAAATTTTAATTTGGTCACTAAACCTGACAAAGGAATAATCAGGCCACGTGACTTAAAGTTGGATTAAGAAATTGGATGAAATTAACTCCATAACCCTGAGTTATTAATATATAATTGAAATTTATTTAATTTATAAATTATGAATACTAATATAATCTGCACACAGTATGTACAGTGCACTATAGTATTCTGAAAAATTATGCTAATTGGGCGCAATCATGAATCATTACCAGTTCATCGCAAATCCATAATAATCATAGGATACTGCTTGGTCCTTTTGATTATTTTCTTTCTTTTCTTTTTATAGAAAAAGAAACTACACTAACTAATCAATTACTATTTATAACAGTGTTCATCAAACACTCAAGACGAATAATCTTTTGAGCTTATACAGATAGAGTTAAGACCACTTAAAAATCCACTAGAATATGTCTAGCTTCAGCAGCAATAATATCAATAGCACCGTTAACCTCTCGATCACAAATAATAATCAATGCAGACTAATCACGACATATAAGATTCTGAGCTTCGATCAATACTCCATAATATGGATGATCATCAGGCATAACTGAACTCACTATATTAACTACTTCAGAGCTATCGCTTTCTACCACAATGTTCCTGTAATCACATTCCCATGTCAATTTAAGAACTCACAACACAACACAAGCTTCCACCAAAACACAAGAAGAACTATTCATCTTAAATTGAAAACCTCTAATAAATTCACCCAAGTGAGATATCAAAAGCCCACCAACCCGCGCATAGCCCAGTAACAGGATTAAATGAGCTATCCACATTAAACTGAAAGACCCCCTGCATCGGTGAAGACCAAACATTCTGACTTAACTTCTTACTAGGTCGTTAAATGTTATTATGGTGTCCCCAAGATAAACACGCTCTTGATTTAGCCAAAACATCTGATACATTCATCATTTTTCCATTAAAAATCCTCTCATTTCTAGCAAGTCAAACATGCCGACATACAATAGCAAACCAACGTGGTCAATTATTATCACATAACCCAAACATAATCTGTATATTACCAAAAACCCAATCAAAACATATCATAGGCCGAAAGAAATCCGCCCACACGTTAAGAGGTATAACATTCTTCCACAAAGCCATTGCATTTGAACAATCTCAAAGAGTATGAAGAGTAGTCTCCACTGAAATCTTACAAATGGGGTATAAGCCAGTCTCATGTATGTTACGACGGCATCATTCTAAGTTCGTAAGTAATCTATCATGCGCATACAACCACAAGAAGGCCCTATATCTTTGAAGAACTTTAAACTTCCATAAATACCTTCAAACTCTAGTATTTGTCACCACGTAATCCTTACACAAAGATAAATAGTCATAAAATAAATGCTACTATCTCTATCATTAATGTTAAATAATTATTTTATAATATTTGTATCTATCGTTTTTCTTTAAACTAAGTAATCAAACTTATGAACAGATATGTTAGCATAATATAATAATACACAACATACACTATGATTAAGTAATATATTTAATTTTCTTTAACCTAAAAAAATTAATCGGTCCTATATTTAAAACTAGATGGAAAACATCCTTGTGTAACCTAAGAATTTTGCTTCAATTTCTGAACTTGCAATTTTAGTTTAAGAAAAATTAATCTTGTAGTCCTTTAACTATTGATTTATTTAAAATTTAGTCCCTAAAGTATGACTTTATGTTTCTCAGTCCTCAACTTTTGACTCTTTAAAACTCAGTCCCTAACCTCTAAACCATTTATATTTTTGTCATCTCCAACTCATCACCAGCTGGCAAAAAAATTACGAGTCAGCCTCCACGTCAAATCATCAGCAAGGAAACAACAAAACAAGTTCCCTTCCCTTCTTCTTTTCGTCCGAGTGGAGTAGGAGAAATTCAAAAGCGATACCCGTTTAACCACAACTTCAGTTATATTGAAGCAAATAAAGTTCTTCAAATCGTTAATTTGCACTAGTGTTGATAAGCCACCAGGAGTGAGACCCAATTTGCTAATATTCCTGTCCAAAAACTGAATTCTCCATCTCCCTCCTCCCCTTATAGGAAAACTCTTTCTTATAAAGCTCTTTGTTCTGGGATTCCCATTATTATCGAACCCATGCATGAATACCGTCTTCTCCAACTGGATATTTCTTCCGGTGCAGGTGGCATAGGAGTTTCGCCGTTGGTTTTCTCGGTTTATACCTACACCGATAGAGGAATGGCAGCACCCTCCGACTCCTTGTTCCCCTCTGGCTTGTCAGTTGAAACAGCAGAAGACACCGCCACTGCGCTTGCTTCAGTGGCTTCAACAGTTTTAGCTCCCCACCTACACAGCTTGGACGAAGAGAAGAGAAGCAATTTATTTTGTTGTTACCTGCTGATTTATGATATGACGAGGCTGACTCATAATTTTGTTTTTTTTGGCCAGCTGAGGATGAGTTGATGACATTGGACGAAAATACAAACGGTTCGAAAGTTAAGGGCTGAATTTTAAGACTTTTAACTGAATTAATAGTTGAATGACTAAAAGTTTAATTTTTTTTAAAAAAAATTTATAACTCGATTAACTCACTCGTGCTCTGCGTTTGAAGAAGCAGACATCGATATTGCCAAAAAAAAAAAAATCGCAGCAAGCAAAACAATATAAAAATTAGTATTCAAAATAATCCCGTCAAAACATTCAGGAACTCGTACAATTACTAAATAAATTGACGAGCTCTACTTGTAGAAAAGAGGAGGAAAAATACAAATTATCATTGATAAATCAATAAGGAATTTGAATTGATGGCTACATCCCTGTTTAGGAGAGGCAAAAAAGGTTAAGTTACTTATTGAAAAATAAGTGTTTAGATAAGAATAAAAGTAAATGAAACTTTTATCAAAAAAGTGGCTTATTTTAGAAGTTGATGAGAGTAACTAATTCAACAGTTTCTCTCTTCTGTTACTTTCTTTCTAAATATAAATAAATTCTGATAAGTAATTTTTTTTAAAGTCACTTCTCATAATTTATTTATCATCATAGTTGTTTCTACCCAAACGGGCCCTACATTTCCTCAGGCAAGTTGGCCATAAATCAAAATACAGAAAGACAACTATACATTGCATATAAGTAACTAAGATCAGAAAACAAAAACAAAGTCACTACTACATATAAGAGTTTTAACGTCTATTTTAAAATACCTTCAATGTCTATTTTGAAGGGGACGCCTATGTGGGAGACGTTAACTTTTTTTTAAAAAGACGTCCATCTAATGAAATGGATGTGAAATACAAATGTTAGGCGTCTGTTTTTTTTCAAATAACATACGCCTAAATTGTAGGTATAGGCGTCCGTTTCAACAAAAAGGGACACCTAGATAAATTATTTTTAAAAAAAAATTCTTACTACAGCGTCTCTGTTTATACTACAAGCAACCATTTCATTCAACTAAATAAATTATTTCTACATACTGTAATTAATTTTTTCATCATCAATAATCTATACACTACAAAAAACAAAGATATTTTATAGCAATTTATTTGTAGCGGTTATATAAGACCGCTACAAAATGCAAAATTTGTAGCAGTTTATGTTAAAACAGCTACAAATTTGTTGCATTGTGAAGATTTGTATCAGTTTTAGTCCAAAACCGCTACAAATACTGACGCCAACTTGGTGCCATGTTGCGTGAAGTTGGTGCAACATTTGTGACGGTCAATATTTGTAGTGGTTTTAGGTAAAAACCGCTACAAATAGTAGCGTCAACTTGGCGCCAAATGGCGCGACATTTGTGGCGGTGAATTTGTAGCGGTTTTTTAGAAAAATCGCTACAAAAGTCCAACATTCATGAAATTTGTAGCGGTTCTACACGCGAGATACGAGGTGGCATCACATTTTGTAGCGTTTTACGGAAAAACCGCTATAAATGACTGAGTTTCACCACTATAAATACCTCCTTCGATTTCATTTCAGTGTTTTCGTGAATTTTTATCTGTCGGAGCGAGTTTAAAGAATTTCTACAGTTCTAAGACGCTGCCCAAATTCATTTACATCTACTTCAGTCGGGTTAGTTTTCATATTTCATTTCTTTACTTTATTTCTTTTTAAATGTATTTATCAGTACATTTATTTGTTATTTATATTTATTTTATCTTTCTGAGTTGTAATTTTTGTATTTTATTATAATAATACATTTATTCCATTTGTTCAATTTGTATTGTATTTGAATGTAATTTTTATATATTTTATTCCTTTTTGAATTTTAATTTTTTTATTTTAATTTTTATTATATTGTACTTGTTTTTTTAATTTTGAGTTATTACATGGTACTTGTTTTTTTACTTATGTAATATTTTATTTAATTTAGTTAAAATATTATTTTTTTTGTTAATTTTTTATAATTTTTATCATTTTATTTCAAATATCAATATGTCTGGACGGCGGGAAGGGAACCAACCAATGCAGCCGGAGGATGGTGACGACAGTACTAGGGGGACGACCACCGAGACCATCCCGAAGTACGTCTACAGAGGAGGTCCCGGAGATATCTGTTGAAGTGATAAGATTAGATTTTATAATTAAGTAGGTATGTATTTTGAGATATATTTGGTTAGATTGATTGATATTATATCTATTTAATTATTTTTTAAAGATTCTTTCCATCCTTGAATTAATTATAAGACATAAAGAAATTTAAGCAGGAAATATATTCATATCTATTTTTTCTGTGCAGGAGATATAGGATCAAAGAAATCAGAAAAATCAAATCAAAATAAAAAGAAAGAATGAAGGAAAAAATGTAGACCTCACGCCAATCAAACAAGTCACAGAAGCAAAGCATCATGTGTGAATAGATTGAATATTTCATTTAATATATTATTATAATATAATATATGGGAGCCCACAAATCAAGGAAAAAAGGAAACTAATTGGAGAATATATAAGGAAAGAAGTAACGCACAAGAAAGGGAGAATTTTGCATTGTCATTACTTATTATATAAGGATAAGCTGGCTGCACGAAAGAGAGAGAAAATCACGGTGGCAGCAACGAGAGGACGAATAGTAGCGTGGAGGAAGAAAAGAAAAGTCAAGATTCAGAGTTGGCGATCTCATCTGTTCTTATTTCTTCTCTCTTTGAATATGGATATTCTTTTTATTTCTTCATGGATTTTTTTATAGCTATGTGTGGCTAATTTATTTTTAGACCAAGAGGAGCTATGAACTTATTTGTTGTTTAGACTTGATTTCCCACAAATTAATTATGATTAATTTATTTCAGTTTCTT
>JBAGKO010027205.1:0-10804 GCA_037177275.1 Acacia concinna | reverse complement strand
GTCCTTCCCATAGAGGAACCCACAATGAGCGAAGGATTAGTCCTTGGCCTACCGGGCTGGGGGATACCTTGCGTAAGTAAAAAAAAGAAGCGTTCAGCAACAAGTGCTTTTTTCGATGTAAAAGTAGACATGTGGTTATAAAATAAGAGCAAAAGTATATATGTAATTATAAAATAAGAGCAAAAGTCATATTTACTGTTAAAGTCAAAATGTTGACCATTAAATATAAGCTTTTTGACTAATATTAATAACCTAGATAGTGACTTGGTTTTGATTTATAATTTTGGCGGACAGAAATCCCCAAATTGACTTTCTCTTTCTTGTCATTCTTCTAATTGCTTTCAGTTTTGCTTCCACCTTCCTAACTTTCAACTCAAAGTGCTTTCGGATTTTTCACTCAACCTATCCAACATAAGCCAATTTAGGCATTTATGGCCTCCGAAATTATAAATCAAAGAAAAGTAAGTCATCATCTAAGTCATCAATATTGGTCAAAAAAATTATATTTATCGGTCAACATTTTGACTTTAACGGCCAATGTGATTTTTGCTCCTATTTTATAGTCATATGTCTACTTTTGCTCTTATTTTATAATAATATATCTACTTTTGCATAAAAAAAATTGTTACTGGGTGCTCCCAAGCAATAATCACATATATATTTTTACACCTTAACTCTAAACATACCCCCAACCCAACTCTCCAGTGCATATGCTACAGTGAAGAGAAGAGGAGCAGAGAGCTCACAGTGCACAACGTGGAAAACTTTGAGAATCAATAAAGTACTTAAAAACATTTCCTCTCACAATTTTTTTTAATAAAAGTTGTTCTACTTAGTGTCTGTTTAGATTAACTTTTGAGAATATCTTTTATGATTTACGAGGTAAGTTTGTGAGAGGAATCTTATCTCAGCTTGCAAAAAATGTTTTTGAAACCTAGGTTTGTTTTTTATGAGAACATAACTATGCATTTATATTGCAAGATTATAAAAAACAAAGTACTTATGGTAGAACAAATTTTGAGTTAGGATTTTGGACAAGTTTTGAGTTTTACCAATAGATAACCATAGGATTGTAGACTATGTTTAATAGTAAATTTTAGACAATTTAGTTTTGTGATCAATTTGGATTTTGTAAGATTTTATAATTATTTTTTATAAATCAAGTAATAAATAATTATATATATGATATTTTGACCGACTTTTGGAAAAAATGAGTTAGTTAGATTGATGGAGGTATCATTGAAGTTTTAATTGGTTTAGATTATTTAGTCAAGTGAATATTTGTAATTTGACAAATTTATATTTGAAACCCAAAATCTTAAATTGGGGATTTTGTACAATGGAATGGAATTAATGATAATTAATGTCCCAAATGAGTTATTTGGGTTAAGAAAAATATTTGAATTTATGTTAGAACAAATAGCTGGGATTTTAGAATGAAATTGAAATTTTTGGGTAATTAGTTTCAAACTTTAAATTTTATTTAATTAAGTTGATTGTTTTAATAACTTAAAGAGTTATTAATGTGTAATAATTAAATTGTTGTAGATTGATTTTGGATTATGTTTGAGCTTTTGGACTAAGGTTTGTGGTATTACTAAACTTTGGTAAGAGGTAACTACTTTCCTCTTGTTGTGCATGCTTATAACATATTTGTGAATGATTTTAAGTATATGGAAATATAAATTGCATTGGTTGTGATATAGACTATGAAGTTATTGTATTATTTAAATTGTCTTGTAGGGCTTAGTTTTATGGAGGAATAGATAGTAATATGATATTATATGAATTTGGTGTTAATTTATGAGATTGAAAATATTCTCTTGATAACTTGTGAATTGATAATGAAATGTGATAATTTATTATGAATATATGGCTTGAGTATTGACATGAGAAAGGGTGGTGGATGTGGATTTTGATGGGAGGTTACTCTAGAGGAAATAATGGATGTGAATTATGTTACAAAAAGAGAAAATAAGGTGATCGGTTTCTAAGTGGATATTGGTTAGCCCTTTGTCTCAGTTGTATTTAGTATGGAATTGACATCCCACTAGTATGTTAGAGGGGGAACCCATTATTCGGTCTTGTACTCTGTAGACTTTGGCCAGTCCATATCACTTGATTGGTGAGTTTGTTGAGTTGAACTACTAGTCACATGGGTAAATACTAGCCCATGGGTTCAGTCAGAGGAAATAAGGTGGGAGGTGATACGAGAGGTTAGAGATTGAATTGTTAAATATTGATAATTGTGCACCCATGTGATAAATTTGTGTTTAAAACGGAGTTTATGATATTGAAAATTGATATACATGGATTATTTAATACATTTAGAAAATGTTATTGTCGTACTTGACACCTCAAGGGCACTTACTTGTATGCCTAATGAGATGGTTTGTTGGTTAATGAGACATTGTCTCACCCCATTGATTTAACATTTTTCAGGTCATAGATCCTATGGTGGTCCAATAGGGGAGACTCCGGAAGATTAATCTATTTCTTCTAAGAGTAGTGCTTCCATTCTTTTATTTTATACTAGATTATTATATATTGCCACATTAGGACTCATTTTCATATTTTAGTTTATTTTAAAGATTTGATGAATTGATTGCATATCTTCAATTTTCTATTAATCGGTTACCTTCTGATGATTTGGAATGGCCTTGAGGCCTTAAGATTGTATTTCAAGATTTATGGTTCGTCATTTTAATTTGAGTTAGGTTTGGTAAGGAATGTTTATTTGGGCATCAAGAAGCTCAAGCGTAATTATGTGCTTGAGTAAAAGGAGTTTTATTCTTTTAACCATAATAGTCCTTTTAAAAATTTAGTTTTAAACTTTTTTATTATGGTTAACTTGTTTGATTATAATTATATAATTATAATTAAGTTAGAATTTGAATGATGGTTTAATTAATAACTAAGTTAATTATTCTATTAAGAAAAAGGTTTTTACACAATATACATAAATAATGCATCTCATTATGAAATTACAATTTAAATATGTAACAGAGACATGTAATTTTTTCTTTCCTAGTGTCTGACTTTCTTGATATGAAGACATGGAATTAGGACATTGCATGTTATGACCAAACTAGCCATGACAAAAAGGGACGCTAATAATTGTGCAAGCACACTGATAATGCATATAAACAAAGAAAGATATTTAACAATTTTGCATCACATGCACCACATAACCATTAAAACTTGAAACAAATAAACACAATACATACTGAAGATGCAGACACTAATTGGATTAATAAGATGTCATACCCTTTGAGTTGTGCAACATCCTCAACCATTTGACACGTGATACCTATCAGACCCACCAACATTAAGGACTAGTTGCATTTGCTTGCCCTCAACATCAAAATTCACAAATGCCATATTCATGAACATAGAAAAGAGATGCCTTGCCTTCTAAAATTAAAATAAACAATGCAAGAAATTGAAAGAGTAGGAAACCAAAATGTGACAATATGAAAATTCTCATGGAAAGTACAAAGAAGGGAAGATGATAGGCAATGAACTTTACAAAAAATAAAAATAAAATGTCAAACCTGCGTTTCAACCATACAGGAGAAAAATTCACATAGGCAGTTACTTTATGTGCTGTAGAATATTCAGAATAGCATTTGGCAATAACAAAAATAATACATTGAAAATTAGGTTTTTATATGCCAAAGGATGCACAAACTAATTAAAAAGATAAATTTGCAATATACCATATGTGATACCAATACATCATAAATATTAAAGCTCTACCTGATATTCGATCCATTGCCTTTCTTAGTTGATCTTATAATTATCTGCAAAGAGAAAAAGGAAAAAAGAATTATAAAAATTCTAGCAATTATCTAATATTAAAAGTGACACTAACCCATCTAAAAACTTTAAAATAAAACAAGGCACAAACCTTTCTCATTGTTACATGTCTCCAGTATATAAAAAGTTAGATCCAAATTTGGATGGACTAAACACGTAGGAAGACGTAAAATGTTAGTCAATCTCATTGTTAACATACTTTTCAATACATACAATGAAAATTTCATGAAGAATCAATTTTACCTATTAGAAGATTTCAGTTCCTCCCTAAACTCCTTGAATTTTTTTACTTCTCATTTTTTCAAAAGAAACACAAAAAGTGAACTGTATGTTTAATACCCTCTTTTAATTATTACATTTACTACTGCTTCATCATGTTCCCTCCCCTGTTCTTTGTCTTTGAATATGTGACCACATTTTCACTAACAAATAAACAAATAAATTTAGTAAGACACCATCAATCAGAATATACCTAAGCAAACTAATTGATTTCACAAGACAAGTGGCAATTTTCCTTACTCGACCTATAGCAAATCAAAGAAAGGCCTAGATGCAATTTTCCTTTCATACTTATAGATTGTTTTTTTGAAAATCACTAGATTCCATAATGAACTCACCTTTAGCAAAAGCTAGATCAAAATCCACTAGTTTAAAAAAATAGAATGAACTCACTTTTAGCAAGGAGATACGAGCTAAGAGCTACACAAAAACCCCAAAATATGAAACCATGAAGCAAACAACAATAGAAGAACAGGATGACGGGAACAACAGCCATAGTCGAGCAAGGGAGGAGGATGATGGAGGAATAAGGAAAAAACCACAACGGAGGCAACGGAGGAGAGAAAATTGATGGTGAAAGATCTTAGAAACATTCGTTTAAGGTGAAGAACTGAGTTCTCTGCAAACTTACAAAGTTTCAAATGTCAAAGAAAAGGGGTCTCTAGGGTTTTAAAAATAACATATATGGCAGTTGTTTATATAGACCATGCATGTATGATAGTTTTTAACAAACAACTGCCACGTATAGTGTTCAATTTTTTTTACAAAAAAAGAAAGACACATATGACTGTTGTTTAAAATTGTCATATATTGTCTTTCAATATGTGGCAATTTTTTGAAAAAACCATCATATATGTAAATCTATATGGTCGATTTAAATTCCACCTTTCTATATATGACGGTGGTTCAAATAACCATCATCTATATATGACGGTGGTTCAAATAACCATCATATATAAAGTGTCATATATTTCGTATAATTTTGTAGTAGTGTAGGTGAACTTTTGGTTCAAATGTCGCTGAAGAGCTAGTAATGGATGGTCTCCTTGAGTTCCAGAACCACTTGGGATTTATCATAACTAATATTACACTTTTGGCTTCACAACTACTGCCAGATTTAGAGCAAATAGCATCATGCCACACCATATTTATGCTAGGTATATTATTGTACATCTGCTTAAAGGCCATAGCTACATTGCACTCAGAGCTTAAGTACTTAATTAGAAGTGCAAAAGCTTCATAGGACTGCACAAACTCACTGACGACAATATGAGCCAGCTTGAGCATATTGCTACTTATCAAACAACCGCAGTGGAGCTCATGACTCTAGATCCCACCTAGCATCAACATAGTAGCTCTACTAATTTAAGGATTTTTTTGATGAACCCTGAAAACAATTAATCCACATGAAGCTAACCCATAAGAAAACAACACATAATTTTGCTCTTTAATGTGAAGTCCACAACATGGCTCCCTGCATGAGCGTATACATTCTTCGCGACCTGCAAGAAGCAGAGCTCTTGTATTATATATGAGAGATTTGAAATGTTGAGATGGATATCACTAAACATTCACTAACCCAAAAGGTGTAGCTTTATTAGCCTACAAATATCATTGGGTCTGTCCCCATACAATATGAGTATTTTTCGAGAATTAAGAAAGCATACGAAGTTAATAAATTCTCCCATCGTAGACCTCATTCCTGCAAAAAAAAAAACCGTATGAGAAAGAAAACATGTTGTGGCAATGAAACAATTTCCCCCACCAACCTCTGTTTTGCAAGTGTATTAGAACCCTCCTCAATGCTACAGTAGCTTACAAGTGGCAATGAGAAGGTATTTAAAGACAAGAAGGTTTGGCGGGAGAGACAAGGGGAATCAAAGAAATTTGAATTTTCAACCGAAAGAGGACAAAGTTCTAATAACCATGTGTTTGAAAATGAGTCGATGGCTTGCTTTGGAGCTGTGAACAATGTTTTGAGTGTGTAGCTATATAGGAGCGGGCTTAGGGGTATTAGCTTGGTGGAGAGATATTAAGTGATATGTTGATTTGCAATTCCAAATACTATTGTGATCCTATTTATAGGATAGAGAGAGAGAGACGAAAAAAATTGGAGAGAGAGAAATTTTGTATATAAATGTACATTTTTATCTTTTAGGGAAATTTACAATGAGGTCCTAAATAAGGGACTTTACGTCAAATAAGTCCTATAAAATCGCGTATTAATAGTCAGGTCCCAAATTTGTTAATGACAACATCAGGAGGTTGTCATTAACAACCTCAGCAGCGCCATTAACAACTTCGGGGTTGTTAATTGGGATTTGACAGTAATAAATTCCTGAAATATAGGACCTGACTGTAAATACGCGATTTCACGAGACCTATTTGACATAAAGTCCATTATTTAGGACCTCATTGTAAATTTCCGTATCTTTTATGTATTATTGTATCAACTTTGTTCTAATGGGGCATAATGTATATATTATATAAGACTTAATTAATTTCTTTTGGAGAGATTAAAGAAGCTAAATAAGTTCACTAATCATGTCATATATGATGTATTATTAGAATATTTATAAGTTTATAAGTCCGACAAAATAATTTCAATAAATATAAATTCTTTATAGTAATTTAATTAGCTTTTCTAATATTTTAAAAAAAAACTCAACAAGATCTTATTATATTTTGGAATAAAATATGAAAGTTGTTGAATTTTATGAAAGAGTGAATGAAAGTTTCTCTTGATTTATGTGAAATAGGTTAAAAATGCCTTATAAATATAATCAAACCACTAGGTCGGTAGCACCGAAGGACTATATGTTTAGTACTGATCTATTTGATATGTGTATTACACACGGTAGTGAACAAAAATGAAGTAAAATATGACTACTGAACGAGTTGATTACAAGCAATTGATTGTATTATCTTTGTGCTTTTTTTTTTTAAGGCAACTATTAATATTATGTAGTTCAAAATGGTAGTTGAAGTAATACTACCTCCGGTTCTAAATATAATATATAATTGACATTTTTTAGAAAAATTAAATAAGTTAAATGTTGGCGTCAGCCTCTTGCACTGTATAAATTCTTGGCAGCAGCACATGAAGAAATGCAATTAATAAACAGTTTGAGTTTCGCTTAAAGGCACTGTCCTTATAAGATATTTTGCAACCCCCTAGTGAATTAGGAAGCGACACTCCCCAGAATAAAACGAACCCCTCCTACATAAAGTAGGGTGATAAAATGAAGGAAGATAGCATTATAACTCATAATAAAAAAGTGAGAGGAGAGGAGCTTGGGTTAGAGCTTCGTGTTGTATGACCTCAAAACTTGTGACTCACTCCTCATATTACCTTTTATAGGTAGAAATTCATATGACAGTTGAACAGCAATAATGACTATTAGAAACAATTTAATGACAATTAAAATGATAGTTACAAAACAAAAATTAATTGTAATTAATTGTAATAAAAACTTTTAATTGTTATTAAAATCGTTCATTAAAATTCCAACAGTCAATTCGAGAGCTCCTCTCATCAGCCTTTTACTAACTTAAGCTCATATTCGATGGTATACTAAGTATTCCCAGTCTTGAGTTATATGAGACTTATTCCTTTGACACACTTACACACAATAACTATAACATTAAATAAGTTATTTAATTATATCATGTGTTGTATACTATTAGATTATAGTAGTTTATTATTAGGCAAAATAGTTTGGAAAAAAATGATAAATATAAATACTTTAAAGTAATTTAATTAGTTTTCATAATTTTTCCCAAAAGCCAACTGTCTTATATTTAGAACTAGAGGGAGTACTCTAAAATGCGTAACTTATGCACATTTCTTTCCAATTATACCCTTCTTAGAAATAATGTACATGTGAGAAAATATGTTAAAATTTATTGCAGAAAAATAGCAAGTGACATATAGTTAATGATGGTGAAAATGGAAAAATCAGTTTGAAATTTCAAATAAATAAGATTTGTTTATTATATTAAGGACCATCCTTATAAAAGAGAATGTTGCTTATAAAAATAATTGGAGGGAGTAACAAATAAACTCTTTTTGGGTGAAATCATTAGCTATAACTCTAAAGAATTGGTAAGGTGAGTACACACACACACACAGTTAACCCCTCCCCATACCTTTTTAATCTTTAAGGCTCTATATAGATTATGGTCACTAATATACACAAGATCCTAACTAATTTGTGTAATATCTTAACTAACAAATTTCATTCTAGCATCTCTAACACACAACATAATTACGTATGTGCGAGACCCATGTATGATTAATCGTCCGAAATATGAAAATTGTGACTTAATTATTTGACAACTGAAAGTTGTTAATTGTTAAACTATTGTTATCATTTCTTTTCTCTTGTCTTCCATATTATATAGATAATTATATTATTAAATTTAAGGTCAAACTAGTACTTACAGACTCCACAATAGTTAAACAAGTTCAAATCTTATATTTTAGATACGATGGAATTATTATGAGGTTCTAGGTTAATAAACTTACTTATAGAAAAGTCCTAATAACAATTGAAAAGCACCATTGTAAGAAATGATAACACTTCGTTTATCATTGTGACTTCTTGTTCCTTAAAAGGGTCGGCTGGCATTTGGATTTCTACATACTCATGACTGTGGGAGCAAAACTTGTATGTCTTCGTAGATAATGAAAGATTTATTGATTTGAGAATATACTACACCCTATCATTTATATAAAACTCGGTTAATTAATTTGGAAAAAATATAAGAAACTAAATATATACTTAATTTTAGCATATGTTTTCTATCTATCCTAAATATTTATATATATCATTAAATTATAAATCAGTGTATAAATTATGTAAATTAGTTTAAAGAAAAATAAAAAATATAAATACCGTAAATTAATTTATTTAACTTCCTTAACATCTATAAATTTGGCCAACCATCTAGAGCTCATACTTCTTATGCCATAATGCCAACAACTACATTGAATCATGCTGGCCATAAAACTTATAAGGAAAAAAAAAAGATTAATCTAGCTAGAACTCCTCCAATCCTTCATATATGATATATTTACTTAATTTGATTAGATTAAATACGCTAATTGAGTTAATTAACGTGACATCATGTATTTTTATAAACACCCTAAGCATCTTCCTTAACTATTGTTGAGAGAGTATCGATAAAGATAAATTAAGAAAAAGATTAATAAATATGCAAACAATGTCCAAATTTAAAATTAAGATCAACTTCCAAATATTGTCTTATAATTAGGACCAGAAGAGTAGTAAGCAAATCACTAAATAAACAGCAAACACAAAAAGTCTATTGATAAGTACATTAAGAGTTTGTTTGACAGGAGGAAAATGAAAAGGAAGGAAAATTTTTATGTGAGATTTTTCTTAAAAGAGAGAGAGAGAGAGAGAGAGAGAAGGGTTATAAAATTTTAATAAAGATAATATGTAAAATAAAATATTTAAAAATATTCAACTCCACTTTTCTAAATTTTAAAAAAATCTAATTCAAACAATCCCAAAGCCCTAAGGACATGTTTGGATAGAAGAAAATGAAAAAAAAGAAAGGAAGATTTGTTGTTTGGGGTAAAATAGTATTTTACTAGGGTGTGGGTTCCACATGCATTTAAATAATATTTTCTCCTCCTTTACTTTCATTTCGTTCCTTTTCTTCCATCCAAACGTGCCCTAAAAGGCATGATAGTGTACTCATAAAAGATTTTTTTTATGTTTAGAGACTTTGCTTGGAATAGATGATGATGAGATTTTGTCTTCCCTTTCTTGAGTCTCAAATTCCTTTTGGCACTCATCATCACTTTCACTCTCAATCATCTTCTTCGCAGGAGTTCAAAAACTCACCCAGTTTTTCTGATACGGATTTTAGTCTTCTGTCCACAGATTCTTCAGCTCCACCATAATCATCATCCCCTTCAAAGATCAAATGAATCCCACATTTTTTCAACTCTGATCCCTTATCCACAGGTGTTTTTAACCGAGTCACACATAATGTGTCACCATCTCGCAGGAAAGAGAAGAGATGATGGAAATCCGGGTACCTGAAAAGGTACATGTGTTCTTCATTGGTTCTTGGCACTCCACGCAAGTCCAATCCTGAAGTACATATGTTTTTGCCCAGTTTGAAGACATCCACTTTGAAATCAGCTACTCCAGGTAGAAAATCTCGCACTTCACTAGGTATATCATGGTTGATTGAAAGAATGATACCTATAATTACACCAGTTAGGTTAACGTCCTTGGGTTTTGGAATTCTTACAGATTGTCCTGAAAACCATTTGGGTAATCTTGTTCCTGGCATGCTTAAGATCAATAAATTCCTCAGTGTAATCTGTCATACAAGGGGGTCAATTTACTACCAAAAAACATGACAAAATACACATTAATCCAAAATTAAACATGAATGTATTCATAGTTGCAATTTTTATTTATGGGTTAATAACATTTATATAGTTAGCCCTTATAATTTGCTATTTTGGTTTTAATCCTTATAATTTTAAATCGTTGATTTTAGTCCTTATAATTTTATAAGGATTTGGTTTGAGTTTAAGAATGAGACCAAAATCAAAACTCATTAAAAGTATGTGAATTGGTCGTTCAAATCAAACCAAATTTGTATGAAACTATAAAGATCAAAACCAACAATATATGAAACTATAAGGACTAAAACTAAA
>JBAGKO010027061.1:0-10815 GCA_037177275.1 Acacia concinna | reverse complement strand
TATCATGGTTAACTTATTTAAATCAATTATCACACTTTAAAATATTTGTTAATTATTGTTTTAAAGAGAAGGATTTTACACTATACATACCCATGATTCACTGTACCCACTGCTAGATTCCTCATTTTATTCCACACCATCATCTTGTTCTCATCTGTTGGAGCACCATACATACAGGTAAGATATTTTGGTACTTTTATGACACTTGATTCTAATGTTGCATGAATCAAATTCTTAGAGTAAAACCAAATATTCATGCTCACCTCTCTATTCCACCATAAAGCCAATCCTCCTCCCTTACCCCTTAGTTCCACATAAAACTCTTCCTCCATTTTACACAACCTTCTTACTTTACTCATTTGTTCACTTTTCATCTTTGTTTCCATAAGGAAGATTATTGAGGGATTTAATCTATTTTTTCTGCCCTCAATTTATTCACTGTCAAGGTTCTTCCTAGACCTTGACAGTTCCACACTATTAGATTCATGTCCCCTCGGTGGCTGTTTGTGGCCAGCCACCTCCACCGTCAGCAATCACCATACATTCTTACTTACTTTCTGTCTCCTTATCCATTGCACTTCTTCTATTTAGCCCTTCTGCCTTACCCTTTCTAGTTTTTCCTCCCCTACCTCTCCTTACTCCTCTTCGCAGTACCCTCTTGCAGATTCTGGTATTAATCTTCATTCCTTCTTGAAATTTTTTAAACTGATTCTCGACTATTACTTCGGGTACACTTGCAAATTCTAATTTCCTTCTTTTCCCTCTTGGTACTTCCTCCACTGCATCTTCATTCCCTCTTTATCCCAATTTTCTTCAAATTTCTTGTGACCTTTGACATTGGGGAAGACCTTCCATATACTATTATGGCTTTAGAGAGATCCTCATCACTTCTTCCTTCTTCCTCTTTCTTTTCCTCCTCCCCTTTTTTTCTATTTTTTCCTCCATTCTATTGATCAAACTCCCTTCTCCCTTCATTCTCTCCTTAGTTACACTTATATCTCCCTTTTTTCCTTCTCCCTACCTCCTCCCATCCTCTCCTCCATATTATATTTTTCATTTTTCCCCTCTCTATCCTTTCCTCCATCCCCCATGCTGCCACTATTTACATTGTTTAACAGTTTTAGTTTCTCCCTCTTCGCCTCTTCCATTCCTCTATATACCTTCATTCCCTCTGCTTCTTCCCAGTCCTTACTCCAAACCTTAATCAGTTCTTCCATTTTCCTGGCTGGCATTATACCTGGCCAAGCTCCATAATTCAACTCTTCTTCATCATAGTTTTCCTTTTTTTCACAATTTCTCATATCATGTCCCAACCTTCCACACATATAATAGAAATTCAGTAATCTTTCATATCTAGCCTTAATCCATATCGGCTTACCCTTAGGTTTAGGTGTCCACATTCCAGAAATCAGATGTTTTCTCAGGTCTACCATCACACATACTCGAAGAAAATTCCTAACCAAAATTCCTTCCTTCCATGGATCTTCCACCATTTCTAACTTTCCAATCATAGAACCTAGTCTAACCACATTTTCCACATCTATCACTACAGGCGGTATATCATGAAATTGAATCAAAAAAGGACTAAGATCAAAATTAACTTCACTACTTACCATATGATTGCTCCATTATTGAATGTTCAATAGCATTCCGTTAATCGACCATGGTCTCCCCCTTAATATCAGCAGAAAATCATCTCGCCTTTTGAATCCAAACGTAAAATTTTTCCGATCAACCTCTACAATTTCCAGATCATCTTTGTTATGAAGATTCCAACCTTTCTGAATCATGTTCAGCGTGGTCGTCACATTGACATTCTTCTCTGTTATCAGGCGACCAATCAATCTTCCTCTGTCATTCTTCCTATATGTATTACTCCACCAGATCATATCTACCTTCAGACCACCACCCCTTTCCCTTGAGCTTTCACCTTCTTCCACACCTCCTAACACCATCGCTCGCTTACAATCTCCGATTTTCAATTTACAAGTCAAAGAGCACTCTTTATGCCTCTCTGCTACAGTAGGTAGTGAAGACCTCTACTCTCTCCTTCCTCACCACCGAATCTCTCAGCAGTACAAGAAGCCGCGAACCTCAACGATTTCGTCATGATGGACTCTTACAGAGGAGAGAGAATACTCCCACAGAGGAGAGAGAATCTAACGTTGCACGTATACTGCCTAATTCCTTAGCTATTTCAAAAGCGAGTCTAACATATAAACAATAATTGTGAAAATTAACAAGATCTCAGCCATTCCCAATAGAATGTAAATTAAATGTCCGTTTTTTAAGGCCTTTAATACCCCTTTATAGGGGATGTGTATTTGGGGGACGTAGAAAAAAAAAAAGAAATGACAAACTAAATTTTGGAGAAGTGAAAAGGGATATATTGTGTCCCAAATTTTAAACTTGGGACACAGTATGTCCCATTGTTGGACATACCACGTCCCAAATTTAAATTTGGGACGTGGTATGTCCCACCACGAACATACCAGACATACCACGTCCCAAATTTAACAATTGAGATGTGGTATGTCTCAGCACGGGGAGATACCACATCCCAAATTAAAAATTTGGGATGTGGTAGGCACAAACGCCAACACTAATACCACATCGCATAATGTAATTTTAGGACGTCGTGCACATACAAAGTCGCCAATTTTAAATGTGGATGTTATAAAAAGCATTTTTTCCAAAAGAAATTTTGTGCATATTACTGCCCATTGATTTTAAGTACAGAATATTATCCAGCCTATATAAACAGATATTCAGCCAATTTACTTAAATAGATATTTAATCAATTGCTACTAAATAAACATACACCACTAGCTAACATAATACATATTAGCTAATCAAAGTTACTATATATACGACATATAGTCGACATAAAAGCTCATAAAACTTGTAAGAACATATGGCAAAAACTTTACTCATCATCCATCATTCCAAGAAGATATATCGCCAAAAGGTCACAAATCGTATCAATGTCATCCACAAGGAAAGAATCATTACTACTGAAAATTTGCAAAATGAAAAATAATTAGAATGCTATGATACACCAGATAAGTAAATGAAGAATGAATAATTTACATAGTAAAAGTATTATCATCTGAGAATGAGGAAATACGATTACCTCTTCAAAATCTACAGTCTGTCCACTCTGAATTATATTATACATGTAAAGTATAACATAATATCCACACTTGATTCCCCCTCCTTGTTGAGGGTACTACCAAAAGAGAATGATTAAATGTAATAAGCATGTATCTAAAACGATGGTCAATAAAAGAACTTGAAATCAAATTGCTTACTTTTGGATAAATCCAAGTAGTAGCATTATTTGTTCTTTCATCATCCTCCGCATGATTCTATGTGCCTTCAACGCCCTATAATTGGAAATCAAAAAACATTAAAACATTTTATTTAATCAACACTTACTGATGTACAGACGATGAAACTTACATATTAAATTCAGATTTTAAGTCAAATTTTGGTTTTTTATTTAGCAAATCAAACCAATAGACGACGTTGATATCAGGATAAATAACCCTGAGACTCCAATGATAACTATAACAACATATACAGATTAAACTGAGGTTAGATAAAGAACAATAATTCTTAATGAACTGAAAATATTTGAAGTAGACAATATTGGAATACTTACTCTTCAACTATTAGGCCTGAGTAACATGGCAAGTTGGTTTCTCCCATTTTGAAGCCTATGTAGGTGGTCCTAATTTCCATGCTATTATTATTTTCTTTTGTCGTGTGCGCTGGACATAGGAAGCCATATAGACCGTTTGTACCCAACATGTATCACAAGTTGTGAAAGTACCTATTATACAATTAACTATAGTTAAAGACCTAAATAATAGTGACCCTAATTAAAGCTAAAAACAAGAAAAATACTTACATGATGCCAAGTTGTACCCATGCTATATCAATCTCTTCCAACTTTAAGAACTCCCTTATATGCTTCTTGTCAATTCTGAAAGGATAGGCGTTCTAGCACCCACAATCCCTACAGGCATCTCCAAGTCAATCTTGGTAATTTTTTTGGGAAGCTTCCACAATCTTGCCAAGAAGGAATACTTTTCCTCACCTTTTTGGCCCTATAAAACATAAACTAAAATTATAAGTAGGATATCTAAGAAAATTAAAGTAAAATTAATGTGTTTCCTACCATTAGAAGTGTCGTCACTGTAGCAATAAGATGTTCAGGCCAAAGGATAAAAATATCCTATCAACTGACCAAGTGTGACAGCCTCTAAATCATTTATCAGAATGATAGTAGCTTCCTCCCCCTCTCTAACACAAGTGACAGTAACCCGACGAAACCCATCTAGAATTAGCATATGATGGTGGGTGGTTGCTTGTGTTTATGATAGCATCGACAACAAAACTCTGGGACATCTAAATATAGAGTGCAAGGATCTCCACTGAGAGGAATGAGATCAAGGTCGGTAATTGGTGCCTCTAGTGGGTTATAACTTCCCTTAGTACTAGTGGGGAAGGCTGGAGATTCTTGGGTTCTGCATTCTTGATTTTTCCTCTCGGATTAAATGAATGACTGAAACTCACCACGTAATTGCTGCATCATATCTAGTTTGGATTGACTGAGTTTTTCTTCAAATGATTGATTGAGTTCAACTTGGATGGATTGGGTGAGTTCCTCCCAAATCTTATCAACAAACTTACTACTAAGTTCACCCTATGACGCATATGTGGAGTACCAAGAAAATTTTGCTACTCCAGTCCCCCTCATCTCTCCTCATACGCGACCGGGTTGATCAGGCTTTCCAATTGATGTTGCCAAGATGTCCATCCAGCTAGACTGATTGAAGGAACCTTGTGTTGCCTGCTCTTTAAGTTCATCCTACAACGCATATTTTTCACAAACAAGTATGTGACAAAGAAGCGATATATATATATTGAACAATTGGTGTTACAAATATGAGTACGAAACAATACTTATAATCCTTGCAGCAACCTCAACAATGATAGGATTTACGTATTAGTCACACTTAGCCCTCGCCGCTTTCCACTTCTTATGACGTGGAGGACGTTTTGGGGTCTCAACAACAATGGCAGGATTAGATTGAACTGCCTCCTTCATTTTCTACAACTCTTCTGCCATCATTTTTCATTCAAGTTTTTGATAACCACCCCGAGACATCATATGTAGGTATAAATTTTTGCTTGTCTCAACCTATTTGCCTACTCAATTCCTATGAACAAAAAACCAAAAAAGTGAATCAACCATGTCAAATAAGATCAGAGACAATTGTGTAGGCCTATTTGCCTCATTTACATTTAAACAAAGTAACTTTGAATTTGTTGTAGGTCATCTCCCATATTTCTTCAATGACTCCATAATAGGCCATAGACGCCAATACTAGGCTTTTTTGTCTTTTGACCTTGAAAAATGCATTACTTCAGCTACTACCATTACTCCACTATTTTGCATGGTACTTTTATCATCTTGGGCTTTTATGTAAAAAGAGTTCCCGTTTATATCGTAACCTTGTCATGTAATGACTTGAAAAGAAGGCCCCCAAGCTAACAGCTAAATTGTTTCTGATATTCCGATATCTTTCAAAACCTTTTTCTTGAACCACTGTATGAATGTCTTGTTTTGCTCATTAGCTATATGCATGTCATTCTTCCTTAGGTACATGTTCTTCAAACTCTTTCTGTGTTCGTCTAAGAATGGCTTAACTTCTTTTATATTGTTTAAGATATACAAATGTGCTTGCAACACCTCTTGAAAGGCCATACTCTTCACTTTGAGACCCATGTTCCCTTATTTCTCCCCTCCTCATGCCGAGAGTATGCCTTATGGTTAGAAAGATAATCTTTACAAAAATTCATAGCCTCTTCAACTACATACCTTTCAACAATTGAGACTTCAGGTCGGTAAGAATTTTTTGAATACCCTTTTTAAGATCTTCATGTATCGCTTAAAAGGGTACATCCACCTTAGATAAACTGGACCACAAAGTCTAACCTCCCTCACCAAATGAACTACCAAATGCACCATTATGTCAGAAAAAGCAGGGGAAGTGCACCTCTAGTTGGAACAAAATAATGAAACCCTCATTTTCTAATTCATCCAACTTTTCAGTGTCAATGACTTTCTTACAGATTGCATTAAAAAAACATGCAATCTTGGTATCGTGGTTTGCAAGTTATGTATCATAATGCTTCTAATAGCCACCAGTAATAGCTGTCACATCAACACACGATAATCGTGAGACTTCATTCCCACTACCTTCAAATTGTATATTGAGACGAGCCTACTCGCATTAGAAGAATACCCCTGTGGCATCTTAATGTCATGCAAACACCCATACAAACTCTTTTTCTCAACTTTTGACAGTGTGTCTGCTGCCGGCTCCAGATATGCCCTCTTACTATCATCTTTTACTTGTGGATGTAACTATTCTCTTATTCCTATTTCAACCATATCAAGTCTAGCAATAATGTACTGACAAGACTATCACAAATATTTTTCTTCACATGCATTACGCTGATACGGTGTCTCACAGTAAGAATGCACTAATACGGAAGATTAAAGAATATTGACCTCTTCTTCCATGTACTCTTCTCACTCGCAGATCTCTTACTCTTATAGAAGATGACATTGATACATTCGACACGACTATAAACTTCCTCTCCAATTAATGCTTGTGGAGCCATCCTATTCTCTGGTAAGCTGTTAAATCTTTTTCTCAACCTACGGTATAAGTTGAACCGATGAAGAAACCTCTTGTGATCAAGGTACACTATTTTTCTTCCATGTTTAAGTTGATGGGAGTGTGTATCTGCTTCACATATAGGACAAGCTTTGTGCCCCTTGACACTGTACCTCGACAAGTTACCATATGCAGGAAAATCGTTTATCGTGGTGAAATTCATTTCACAAAGTTTAAAGGACTCCTGCATATAATCATCAAACACATATACGCCTTCATCCTACAACTTCTTCAAGTCATCAATTAAATACGCTAAGTAGATGTTGATATCATTTCTAGGCTGTTTGGGTCCAAAAATCATCATAAAAAGTATTATATACTTACGTTTCATACATAACCAGGGAGGCAAGTAATATACAACCAAGAGAACCGGCTATGCACTATGAGTGCTATTAAGAGTGTCGTACGGGTTGATGTCATCTGTACAAAGGCCAAGCTAAAGATTTCTTGACTCACTGCCAAACTGAGGGAACATTTTATTTATTTTCTTCTACTGTGGTAAGTCAGTGGGGTTTCGAAGATATTTTCTATAAGATATCATTTGATCACAACGCCACCACAACTCCTTTGTTGTTACCACATTCGCGAACAACCACTTAAATCGTGGTATTATTGGAAGATACCACATCACCTTTAACTGTTGCTTTTTAGATGTTTCATCACCACCATTGCCATCCTTCTTCTTTTTGTATCGTGCAATTCTACATTTCGAACATTCAGTCAAACTTTCATACTCTTTTCTATACAAGACGTAGTTATTAGGACAAGCGTGTATCTTTTTTGTACTCCATACCCATTGCAGACAAGATTTTCTTGGCTTAATACATTCGATTTAGAAGCACATTATCTTCTTGAAACATATCACACAACAACTTAAGCAACAATGTGAAACTGCTATCAGTCCACCCACAAGTTGCCTTTAAGTTGATCGAATGCAAAACTCATGACAACCAAGTTTACTTAGTATAACTTGGGTACAAAGGAGTCTCTGCATTACTTTAAACGCTTTCATGTACACGTGCGTGTGAAGCAAAAGATTCAAACTCAAAATCATGAATCATTATCTGCATTTTATTGTCAACACAGCAGTCTACAACCTCTTTTTTAGAAGTAAAAGCAATTACTTTCTCACCATGCCATATCCACTTTGTGTACCAAAGATTTATTCCATCATACAATAGGTGTTCCCTTTTATCATTGACATCCTGACGACTCTCATTTAAACAGTTCACACAAGGACAAAAATACATCCCCTTCTTGTTAGGCACATTCCTTTATAAGTACAACTTTAACACAATCGTGGATAATAAAAAGGAAGTGCTTTCTACTCATTCCTTTTTTTAAAAAAAGTCGACAACATTTCCCTTTATAAGTAAGATATCCACAAATTTCAATAACAACTCAATCTAGTTCAATTCAAAAAAAGATATTATATCAAAACAATACAAAAAAAGTATATATCAAGGAAGTGTTTTTTACTCATTCCTTTTTTTTAAAAAAAATTCAGTAGCATTTCCCTTATAAGTAAGATATCCACAAATTTCAGTAACAACCCAATCCAGTTCAATTCAAAAAATATTATATCAAAACAATACAAAATATATATATATCAAGTAAGCAAGCAATCACAAAAAATCAACAACCAATAACCAACAACAGTAAGAAGCATAATCAAACAATAATTTTCCATGTGTCTTCCAATAATCAACAATCTTCAAATAATCAATAAGTACCATAAAAAACAACATGTAAGAAAGGGAAAGAGAAACATAGAGAGCTTACAGGTTTGCTGAAAGAAGACGTAGGTGGGTAGTAGCGGGGGTGCTTCCAAATGCTATCATAAGTTGCAAGGCACAGTGGCAATGAACGGTGGGTTAGCATTGCCTCGCGTTACTATTGTGAGCAATATGGGTGTCGGCTTATGTTGTAGTGGCGAACAATAGGTGCTCATGGCGTCGTAGGATGGGTAGAGATTAGGTAATGGGGCTAAACGAGGAGATCGGGTTGTGGGAAGAAATGAGCTTCAGCTGGCAGAGCAGGGCTCATCGATGACCTTGTATACTGAGCTCACGTTGAGCTTAGGTGCTGAACTCACATCGAGCTTGGGCACCAAGCATGGGTGTTGCGGAGAGCTTGCATTGAGCTTGGGTGCCAAGATCGCATCGAGCTTGGGTGTCGCAGGGATCTAGTGGTGGTTGAGCTCGATGAAGAGTGATGGGTTCTAGGGTAGGGGCGAGGCGTAGGACAAGATGGGGATGATGATGAGTCTCGTGTGTAGGGGGCTTGGGACAAGGTGGGGATGTGATGGTGGGAGTTTCACGATGGAAGGGCTGTTAGTAATAACCCTTCCTCATCCCAAATACCTTTATGGATGTGGAATCTGGTATTCCACGTCCCTTATAAAAATTTGGGACGCGAAAGATCTCGTAGAATCCAATTTAATTACAAAAATGCCACTACCTTTCTTTTTCATATCCCTTTTTAATGAAGAGGACGTCCTTTAGGGATGTAAAAGATATATTCTATAGTAGTGTTTACTCTATCTCTGCTCTTCCAATTCGTCATTGTGTGCCTAGAACTCACGAGGTCAGCGAAGAATAGAGTATCTCAAAGAAGAAGGTGCGAACAAAACTTACATCACTGTCCACTCCTCCATCTTTTCTCATAGTAAAGATGCCAAAAAACAAAACGTTGAAGTGGCTAGTGAAGAAGAGGATAAAGGTACAACAAAGGACCCATATTGTTAAAGGAGGTCAGTGATCCATGTGATATTCTTCCTATTACTAATAATCCCAATGTTTTTCCCTTCCCTTCTTGTGCCCTAAAATTTCTTCTACGTTTTATTTTTCTAGGATTCTGTTATCCTTAATGCATATGATGGGTGTTTCATCGGTCTAATTGTTTTTGACCTAAAGAACGATTTGCTATTCAGTGGAGCTGAAGAACAATTTGGTTATACGGTGGAGTTGAAGAATGATTTGTTATTCGATCAAGACAAATACCCTCATATGGTAAGCCTTTTATTCTTTAGATTTTTAAGATTTAATGTTTTTATCAAGATAGAAGAAGGATTTGCTGTCAATTTTTGCCTTGCCATTTCGATCTTGTGCAATTTTTTATAACAGTTGTTGCTGCCATTTTTAGTTGTATTGATTTGGTTATTTTTATGGTTCAAAAGTGATATTTAGGTGGTTTAGTGAAATGGTAAAAGTTTACATTAAGGTCTAAGCTGATTTAGGCAATCAATTCACGCTCGCTCACACACACACACACACACACTATAATATGATTTGAGCTTTGGTGAATGCATCTAGAAATGTAATATATGAGAGTGTGAATTTGGGGCTTCATAAAGATAAATGGGACTTGCCACTTAGCATTTTAATAACTAATGTATGTGCCAAGAAAACCACTATTTTCCTCAACAAGAATATACATGCGCATGCACACATTTTTTACTGCACTACTATTGGAAAAATGTATAGACATATTTAATGTTGGGGTTTGCATTTATTTGTGAGCATATAGTAATCCAGAAGTGACCTACTCCACTGTTTCCTTCATTTTATAATTTGTTGTTTATGGTGTTAAGTTTTTTTTGGTGTGTTATTTTCAATGTGGATCCTCTTTTATTCTTACATGCTATCACAAACATCTATATGGTCTACATACTAACATAGTACTATGATTATGGACAGTGGTGCTTTTTGCTTTATGTTGACATGTTTCTTTTTGATATTGTTTCTAAAAGATTTGTCCCATTTTCTTGGTTAATCAATTTGTAATGCATTTGAATTATTGTGGAGCTTTGTCATTACAGTGTTTAATTATGGTGTAGTTTAAAGAATGATGTAGGGAATTTCTTCATGATGCACCTACTTTGATTGTTGTTGGCATTCAATGTAGTTTACTGAATGATTTAGCCAAAAATACTTATTAATGCTTCGCCAAAAACTGAAATGTTGGAACCCTTGTTTTGATGATAACAAAAGATATTGGAAAAGATTCATCTTGGATCAAGAAGTATTTCAATTAGAATATCTAAATCACTCGAGTGCCA
>JBAGKO010026991.1:0-10816 GCA_037177275.1 Acacia concinna | reverse complement strand
ACCAAACATACATATGCAAAATCACAAGATATGCAAGCAAGTAATGACATTAGAAATTATGTAACTATGCTACCTTGCTCTTTATCCTTCTTCTTTGGCTTTTCAATTTCTACCTTCTAAGGGTCTCTTCCTCAAATCTCAAATCCTAATCAAGCCAATAAGTTGTAACAACCATTAAGAACAATCATAAACATTAAGCTTACTTGCTGGAATTTAACCTTTTATTAATCTTGACTTATTGTAAATCCTGACATTTCACTGATTCTGACCATATCTTTCAAAAATCACATCTTCTTTTCTAGACATCCATTTGCTATGATCTTGGACTCATTTTAAACCTTAGGATGTCTACTACGTACCCACCAAATTTCATAAGGAATGAAATTGGTTTACCATGTTTAATACTTTCTCAAAGTCCTACTGCCAGAATTTTTCCCTGTCAGAGTCATGCGAATTACAAAATTCATAACTAAATCTACCAAATTCCAAATGACCTGGTTCCAAGCCCATTTTAAAATTTTATGCGTCTATTTATCTCTCTTAAAATTTCACGGCCATCCAGAGTCATTTGAATGCATTTTGGAAAATTTTATTTTCGGAAGTCAGAATCCACTTCCAGAATTTATCCTGAACTTTCAAATATCATAACTCCTAATCCCTAAATCCAAAATACATAAAATATGACTCATTTAAAAGCTTATTAAGTCCTCTACATCTTTGTAAATTTTCAGGAAAAACGGAGATCATTTAGCCTTTCAAAACTCCACACAAAACAGGACAGCTATTCTGGGTTGAAATTACAAGTTCCAGATTGCACCATTTGTTCCTATATACAGACCTAGGCATCCTTAGTTTCATGATTTACGCTCAATTACAGAACCAACTGAATAATACATGCGTGTAAATCATATATCCTCTTCAATAAACATGCATTTCAGTTCCAAACTTCACAGCCATTATCCAGCAGACATGTTTTCAATTCAGCATATACTCTCGGAAATACACACTCTCGGTTCTATACATGTGCAGCAATTATATATATAACTATGCAGACAGGCCATTTTTATTCCAAATAAACACATTCTCAGTTTCAATTCCCGCCAAACCCATTGTCGGTTCCATATATATATTCTCGGTTTAAACCCAAAAGAAACACAACTTCAGTTTCAGACACACACATTTGGTTAGCAATGAACAAATCCTCCACGGTTTGCAGCAATTCCCACTGAATAGAATCCTTCTCAGCTTCAACACTGAATCACTCTCATTTCTCTCGGATTCAGCAACAAATGAAACCAGCTGCAACAGAATTTTTCTCTCTCGGTTTGCTCCTCTCAATTCTCTCCGTGGAAAAGTGAATGGCCAAATGAATAATGGAACCCGAATGAATAAGAGCTAACAGTTACTATACGTTATTGGCCAAATGAACATTAGTAACTGATGGGAATTCAAATGATTTCAATGGCTGTGCAGTGAAGACTTTGAAACCGAATTTCTCTCTCTTCCTATCTCTATTGGCGTGAAAGCAATTGAAGAAATGGCTAATATATATGATTTTGACCGAATGGTATTCTTTTCCTTGCTTCAATGTAAAAGACAACAAATATGATATAACCAATTCCCTTCCTATCTTCTCTCTCTTTGGAAAATTCAACTTTGATAGCTACTACATGCATTTACCAATTGGTCCAAACATTCCTCTTGTCCTCACAAAACATAGAATAATCCAATGGACAAAATGGTTAACCCCGCGCGCGCGCACATATATATGTGTGTGTGCAATAACCAAACACTATTCTCTCTCTTTTATCTCCATGTAATATGAGGTGATTAATTGGCTACACACATATATATATTTTTAAACAAAAATTGCATTTAAAAACTTGGGGCTATTTATCTTCACTTGATTCATATCAATAATAGAGGAAATTAAATGACTACTTACAAGTCATGTGTTTCACTATTTCTCTTAAATTTTCCTCAACAATTCTCATATGCTTATAATCACATAAATCTATATTTAATCTTCATAAATTACCCTAAAAATGCACATAAAATAATAAGATTTTTAATCTTATTATAATTTAAAGAGTTTTCCAAAATTGAGATATTGCAGGCGGCCCGTCAAGGGCCTGGGCCTGGCCTATTTTTGACTTGGCCTAAAAAAAACAGCCTCAGTCTTTTTTGTGCCTATTTTATTAAAAAGACCAGGCCTAGGCCCTCAAAGAAGCCTTTTTGGCCTATCAAGCCGGCCTGTTATTTAAAAAAAATTGTAACACCTCAACATTATATGTTATAATTGAAATTGTTATTTTCTTGTTTTGATATTGATTTATGATGTATCAATGATACAACTTGTTGTAATGTATTGTCGATTTAATTAGGTTTTATATGTGGTTTGTTTTCTATTTAGGCCTAGTAATATTGTTGTTGAAATATCCTCTATTTTTCTATCAAAAAAAAAAAGAATTGGGACTCTTAACAGGCCTAGGTCTCATAACAGGCCTGTATCAAGTTACAGGCTAGGCACAAGCTTACTTGATACAGACTAGGCCGGGCCTGTTTAAGCCAAGGCCTAGCCTGTCCTAGCCTATTCCCATCCCTACTGGTGATGATTAACTAATCCAAGACTAGTTGTGGCCTTTTTTAATGAATCTAATATTATTTAATGATAATAATAATATAATAAAAGCTTATTCCCTTTTTTATTTCAGAAACTTCCCATTATTATTATGATTTATTAATAATTTTTAAAGTTTCAAAAATTCTATTTTAATTTGAAATTCCACAAATGATGCCCCACATTGTTATCTTTAAGAAAATCTTCCACAGTTGCTTAAATAACTCTCCAAAAAATGACTTTAAAATAATACTATTAATACACTAAAAATGGAGAGTTATCACGATTCAAATTTCTAAAACGCACCGCAGGTACTTTCCTATAAATCGTAAAATAGCAATAAATTGCTGGGACTTGGTGACTCAATTGGCATCAAACACAACCCATGAGGCATTCATAGGTGTGAACTTGTGAGTTCATATGTTAAACAAAAAAAAAAAGTTGAGTTCATGGTATAAGTTGGGCTAGTGCTGTTTTATTGTTGTTCTTTCTTTTGAGTTAATAGTATATAGTATTTTCACTAAAAACAAAAAAAAGGTGCAAGTTCAAATCTTCTGCAGAGAGTGTAAATAGATGCGTGAGTTTAGTATTTTTTTTATTACATACAGTCAGGATTGAACCCGGATTAGGTGCCATATAGGACACTAACCATACCACACGGTTTAGAAGCCGTTAGTTGCCAGTTTAAACTTGTACATTTGTGGTATCTACTTAAAGTTTAGTAGCACCAGTTATACTAAAGAGACATGGAAAGAATGATTCACCAACCAAAAACAAATACAAGTGACAAAGTCTCACCAGAACCTGTTGACTTTCACCACTCGACTTTACACGCTCCTACAACTACACTTAATCTGTGACCAACTGCCTCACCGTTGTCAGAGTGCCGAGATAGAAGGCATCATACATGTCGAGGCAGAGTATACGCATAAATATATGACGCTAAAACTTAATAGTTAAATATGCAGGGTGTAATGTATTGAGACGCGAAATACGCAACAAAAAGATGGTTCTTGCAAAACAAGTACATAACAATTATAATAATTAATATTAAAGTATGATTTCCAAATACTTAATAGTTAAAAACGATAATCCTCATAAATCAGAAGTTGGGATTTAAAAAATATATATATATTTGACAACACTGGACAGTTCTTCACAAAGGACGGTTTTGTGTTCTCTAACAATACTTAATAGTTGAAGAGATGAGATCGGGAAAAATTTTATTTGACAATACTTGATAGTTATTCTTTAAAAATACGTAATAGTTAAAAATGATAATCATCATATATAAGAAGGTGGGATTGTGATAAATATTAGATAAAAGGCGGCAGGATTCTAAATAAATGTATTTGACAATATTTGACAATTCCTCACAAAGAAGAGTTAAGTACTCTTTAATATTGGAAGGCATGATTCACAAAAAAAAAAAATTAAATAGAAGGATTCGGGATTCTTAACAAACAAAAAACTATTTGACGCAACTCGTCAAACTCCTTAAACATTTTTTGACGCAACTCAAATCTCATACTTACGTTTTCATAGGTTAGGATCTACTATTGCAGGTATAATCATCCACCATTGTCATGGTTATTCACTCTACAACACACTCGTTCCTCTCGTGGTTTTTCCTCGTGTAAGCTTTCCTTTTTTCAATTAGGTTTTTTAATTTTATTTTATTTTTGTATATAATGAGAGCTTGCTATATGAGGCTCAAGGTCAACAATCCAGGTTATCTAAGAAAAAGAGTCGTAGACTAAACACGGTATAAAAATTAAAAAAGAAAAATGCTGGAGAGAAATGGAGAGCTGAGCACACAAAACACACAAGACAATGGGCTAAAATCCTGGATTTTTTTTTATTTTCATTATTACAATGAAAATAATTCTGATAACACTATATTATATAGACTAAAATTCAATAAATAATTTTCTCTTGATTTTTAGCAACCAGTTAAATCACGAGATACTTAATGTTGGTTAATTCCTTAATTTTGAGAATCTCACGTTCCTCAACTTTAGCAACCCAAAATTATGTTGAAATCAGGTTTTTTGAATCAAGTTCCGAGATTTTCCATTTTTTACTATATATTATGATTTTCATATTTTATATGTCAAGATTGACTCAATTTTCTATATTTGTTTATTTTTTTTAACATTTATATTCTTATTTTCATATTCATAATATCATTTAACAGTTAAAGGATATGTGACGAGAACTCTGGAAGTATACATGATCTAAAAAAGGCATTTGCAAAATATTGTGGAATTTTATATTACTATATTCCTTTTAGAATTCAAAAAAACAATTATAAGATAATGTTCTTTTGTTTTATAGGACATAAGATATATAATGTTCTTCCTTTAAATTGTATGGTTTTTTATCTCTAATAATGTATTGAATTTTGAATACAATCAATATAATTTTTATTTAATTTTGGTATAGTGTTGTTATCAATGATTATATTGTGGTTTATCTAGTAAATATTTACAGGAAAACTAAATATAAACAATTAATAGAAATTAACTATATATGTCATAAAAATAAAGCCACTTAATTTATTGATCGTTATTAACAAATAACTATTATGTATGTGTTCAATACGTTACCATTTATCAACCCAAAAAAAAAAAATTAACCTACTAAATATGCCACCAATGCATATGTAATGCTCCGTATAAATAAATTAAAAAGAAATAAACTATAACTCAAAAACGAAATAATATTTTATGAATACCGCCTCAAAAATAATTTCAGGGTAAAGCTTGGAATTATTGCTTGTACGTGTATGGGTGCATGAAAGGATCTATAAAACCATTGACAATAAGCAATTCCATAATTTTTTATAGGCTGAATAAAATTATGGATTGGTTGTCGGACCTTTCTTTTTTTTTGTTTTTATCATGAAAGGGCAAGCTAAAGCTTGAAAGTAATATACATAGCTAACTAGACACTAAACATTATCAGCTCAGTCATTCATAATGTGCACAGAACTGCAAATCATTGAGAAATAGTTGTTGGACCTTTCTGGCTCAATTGATGTCCAACAATTTCTTTAAGGTATTCTTAAAGGTGAAGTTGTGAGTTCAAACCCTTATAAACAGTGAAATGAATGTGAGTTATGACAAGAAAATATCAACAGGTTTTGCTAAAAGTTTCTCTCTGGAAAGTTGATTTAATTTTTTGACTAAATGTTAACATAAATTACGGATTAAATTAATCCGAACTGAAAAAGTTGAGTTAACAAAACATAATAGAGAGAAAATTGTATAAATTTGTCACACATTTACGTATAATAGAGATAACACATTCAGAGTACTCCACAATCTATTTTATTTAATAACGAATCAAAATATTATATGTTATTTTTATAAGGGAAAATTTATATTTCCAACAGGTTTTATTTTAGTCCATCAAGTTTGTAAAATTAATTTTTAGTCCTTAAATCTTAACGTCGTTAGTTTCTTCTAACAAAAAATGGTAACTCATCAAATTTAAATGACAAGGATTGAACCTTTTTCTTAAAAAAAAAAAAGAATAAAGTAAGGATATTATTGTTTTTCACCCACAATAAACTTAAATTCATTTTGGTCCATGAGGTGCATTGAAGTTTTGGAATTATTTAGGATCAACTGAAATAAAGTGGTAAACGAGAATTTTCCCTTATTGTTGACGAAGAACAGTTAATGTGGAATGCTTTGGATCTTATCAACAAACGAGTTTGTAAATTGAGGTAAGCAAAATTATTAGATTATGGCACCTGTCAAGTGACTAAACTGTTGAGGCACTATGAAAGCAGAACTAGTTTTAGTGCTCATCTCAATGATGAGCACTAAGAGCTGATCAAAGCAATGAGATCCACACCATTAAAATAATTTTTCAATAGTCCAAATTTAATACTTTTAAAGGATGATATTTAAATGAAATAATTAGTTTTTGAAAAACTGATAGTTAAGAGATTATCTTTATATTATATTTTGTATTTATTAAAATAATATTCTTTTTTAAAAAACTAACAAAGGTAAAAAATTCAATTTGATTAACCTAAATCAGATTTTATCGGTTTATATTAATGGTCAGCTCTTGTTACTTATAATCACAATTAGCACTAAAAGTTATTCCCTCTAAAAACATGTTAATACAAGGAAATGAAAACATATGTTATAGCTACATTAATGAATTACATTCATTGCATTGCATGGCTCATGCATATAAGATATAGAGTAATGCATGTTTTATTCCTTATATATGATTTATTTCTTAAGCACTTGTATATCCTGTGGGTTGATAGCTCAATCGTCGCAGCATCTAAAAAGATCTGGAGGTGGGGCAACACAAACCTTTCTACAATGCACCATTGTGCCAAACGTTGGGCCATCAGTAGTGGACGGTGTGAAAACGAAAACAGGCCCCACCGTAACTTGCTTCATTTCTTGATCGCCTGCAGAATCATCTGGTACTATAGATACATACACGTCGTAATTAATTTCCTTGCATTATATATAGATAAAATTATGATACTCCTTAATTGTGTATGTGTGTAAAAATTACCTTGTCTTGCATTAGAAGACATGAGCAGCACAGCAAGGAAGAGGGACAACATGAAAAGCTTCAGCTTCTTCTTCATCTTCAAAGCTTTTGTATTGAGTGAACTTTTGTTAGAGTGAAGGATGGAGATTATACATTTCTCAACTGCAATTTATACACCTCAAGGATATATGACTACACTAAGATAATCCATCAACACATTGGGAATTTCAAAGTGGCCCCTCCTTGAAATGAAGACCCATTAATTTCTCATATTCAATGTTTAATTATTTCTAAGTGAAATTAAGAATATATACATGTTTGATGTACTAGAATACTTGACGCATACAAATATACTCCCTCCGATTCTTTTTATATGCAAATTTCTCCCTCTTGTTCTTGGTCCTTATTATAAGCAATATTTTTTTGTTTAAAATTTTAAACTACTTTTTTCCTTTTCTACCCCTATTAAATTGACACTTTTATATTAATTATTCCTACTCATCACTAAATCTCTCTTATAATCCTTTATTACACATTTGCTTTTATATATGTTCTATTTATGATCTCTCATACTCTTTTTCAAAAATAGAGGCATATTTAGAAAGGAAATAATATTTTTGACATTATTTATTGTTTTTAACTAATATTCACCACCACTTTATTTTTCGCAAAGAGGTAGAAAGTTGCTCACTAAAATGAATGGAGAGAGTAGAACGGCATGAAATACGGACCAGTTTATAGGATTTTCATTGACGATTTATCCAGGCATAAATATTGAGGAATTATTTTTGTGGGGTAAATGCTTAAAGAAAGTGGTTGAACTCTGTGAAAGTGTGCCCATACATGCATGCATGCATTTAAGAGATAGACGGTACATGCACATGCAGTAAATATCAATAGGTGTACGATGCATTGACTATGTAAATAATTTCACACTCCCTCTATTCAAATTATTACTACCAATTCATATTATAAGGCACCAATTAACAAACTTTTTTTATTCTTTTTATAAAGCACTTGTGAGTTTAAAAAAACATTCATTTTATTTTTCTATATATGCTCATATTTAATAATGGTAGTGAGATAGAGCAATAATTAATGTAATATTTGAGTTTAATGTATTTGGAAACAGTAATATCATAAATCACTTCAATTTTAGAGCAACTTTAATACTTTTAACTGTTTTTATTTGTTTGCAAGCATTAATAGTTGGTGACTTGTAATAAGGACTCGAGAGAGAAAGAGACATTTAACTGAATCTCGTAGTTTGAAATAGTTGTTAAGAACTATAAATATATCAAAATTGTTACTTTTTTTTACTAAAATGCACCTATGTATGGGGATATAGGGAATAATAGAGAAAATTTGGAAAATTTTATAATGAGGATTGTAGAAGAGATAATAATAAATATGGTAAAAGTAAGAGTAATAAAAATAAGGGTTAATAGGCAATTTTTCCCTGAAAGTTCTAACTAGGGGCAATTTTTCCCATTGCGTTATCTCAATTGATTTTGACTATTAGTTGACCAAAAATGCTAAGCTGACAAGTAGGAGCTAACAATTCACATGTCGTCCCAATTATTTTTGTTAAGGTACAAATTTTGCCCCAAAAATCTATATGTCATCCACTTTATTTTTTAAAAAAGTAGATTTAAAACTTCTTAGACAAATTTACACCTTAACAAAAATAATAGAGAAGACATATAGATTACCAACTCAGTATATTTGGTAAACTAATAGTAAATTTTAACATACAAAATGGTATAGGGGCAAAATTACCTCCCGAAAAAATTTTGGGGCACAATTGCCACTGGATTAAAACTCTTGGAGTAAAATTGCCCCTTAACCCTAAAATAATTGTATGAGAGAGAGATTGTGTTGTGAAGAGAGAGAGTGTGAGGACAAGAATTATTTTATGGTTAACTCATTTTGGAGAATTTAATACATTAGTATTTAATAGAGTAATTAAATAAGGGCAATACTAGAAAAAAAAAAGAGAAGTAAAAAAAATATTCTCGGAATGTTTCTTATATTTTGGAATGGAGCATGAGTAATAGTTGCTTCTTATAATTTGACACGGAGGGAGAACTTTTCTATGGGCTAAATATTGATAGGTTGTTGGGGCTTTGTGGCTCAGTTGACCCCAAACACTTTTATTAATACATTCTTAACTGTGAGATTATAAGTTTGAAACTTTTGTATGAGCACTACTATATAATAGTGAATATTTGACTCATAATACTTGATATTGAAGCTTTGTGGCTCAATCGACACCTTTCTGTTTAAGCTTTGTTGGTCAATTGACACCTTCCTCTTTAAGCTTGGAATATGATATACATTGTTTATAACAACTATACCCCATTTTTAACCTGAGTTAAGTGAATTTCAAGCTAAACTTGACACTGAATTTAATGGAAATGTTTGCATGAATTGTGCTTAGATTTATTCTCTAATATAATATTTTGAGTTATAACTATGATTTGTTGCAATGTGTGCAATATATTTTGATTAAAATACTCCAACCACCTTAACGTTTGCATTAATTACATAGAGATCTCCTGTATTTTAAAAAACCCATATGACCTTCTCTAAAAATAAAATATATGTTACACATACCTCCCTTAAATTTTGAGATTAAATTTCCATCCATCTAAATTGTTAGTTGACTGTTAAAGGCCCTCTTAGATGAGCCGTAGAATAAGTGATTTATTTTTATAAGTGGCTTATGAGAAGTGATTTAAGAAAAAAAGTGACTTAGAAAAAGTGACTTATGTTTAGATTGTGGGTAGAATAAATTATTTGTCTTTTGATTGAAGATAAAAAAAAAAGTGACTTGTTAGAATTAGAAGAAGTGACTTATTTTTATTAGCTCTTACCAAATAGCATAAAGTGGCTTATGGCTGTTTTTTATAAGCCACCACTCAAACACCCTTAAAGCCCTCACCAAACAGGTCCTAAGTTTAAATTTTGGACTTTTGTTTTACCAAAATACCTCTCTTTTACCCAAAAATAAGTTATACCACTAAATTTTAATTTTAATTTTAATACATTTTTTAACTTTATAACAAGTTAAAAGTATATTAATTTTGATATTATAAAATTTATAAGTTTCATTTTTCACCTTATTTATTGAAATTTAGTTATTTTTAGTTTTATATAGGGGAAAAATATATTTCAAACACATTTTTTCGATCAAATATAATAAATTGTATAGGTTTGAGAGATTTTATAAGTCCTTCAAATTTATAATTTCATATTTTTTATATAAAAATTTAAAAATATACTCAAATTTTTAAAAGTTTGTCACATTTACAAATTCTTAGTTAAAATCTGAGATTTTGTACTAAGGATAAATTAGTAAATAAATTTTATTTTTCTATAAGCTTTAATCAAAAAATATATTTTTAGAATATTCTTAACGGAGTTAACAATTTGAACTTGGGGAAAAAGATTAATAAATACCCTATAAATATTTAAAACCTTGAAAGATGACTCAAATTTGGTAAATGACAAATGTGTAAGAACCGGTTGTTCACCCAAGAGGGGGGTGAATTTGGTGTAAAATAAAACCTTATATATTTTGAAAATATTTTCGCATGTTAGCTAAAGCTCAGAGTATGAAAACAATGAATTATAAATACAAGGTTATTGAATCAAGTTATATAT
>JBAGKO010026971.1:0-10817 GCA_037177275.1 Acacia concinna | reverse complement strand
CGCCGTTGCCGGACGACTCAAGGCAATTGGTAATTAGCATTAGAAATCCTTTAGTAGTTTTAGCTTGAGCAATTTTACTTTAATTTGGTTACTATTCTCTATTACTGTGATACTTTTGAGATTTGTTTTGTCTTCTGATAGTTTGGTTTATACCTCCCACAGATCCAAAGTTCCTAAGCCACAACGGAAAGAAAGGAGCAGTAACATCTCTACTTCACCATGGCTCTGATACCAAGAACGGGGAGAGACCATGGTATCAAAGCTATGAAACTCTCCCCGTTCTTGGTATCAGAGCCATGATGAAGTAGGGATGTTACTGTGATGCTATGAAACTCTTAATGTATATTATTTATTTTTAGCATACCCTTTTTCCCCCTTCTGTAGTATCATAGGCTTGGCAAATTCAATGCCCACAGAATGTCTCGGATAGGTAGGATAACTACCTGAGATATCTTTGGTGTCATTCGCCAGTTTATTGAAACTCAGAATACCCATTCTCATGCACAGTATTTAATTTTGCATTCATAATTATTATTTTTGTTATCTAGATAAGTATGCTCTGTAGTTGCGGCTTGTCCGATCTTCTACATCAGAAATCTGTTAATATAAAATCATACTTTTGCTTGATAATGTTATTTTTGATAGCACAAATGCATCTATGATGCTTTAGTAATTATGTAATAGTAGATGGATATCATTCGTTTTTCATGCATGAGGCAGTAAGCCTAAGGAGTGGCAGTAAGACCAGGAGGCTATTGCTTAATATTCATATACGATTACTCTTTACTTCATATTGGAGCTAAAAGATAACATTATTTGCATAACATTATTTTATATTCACAAGCACTGGATAATATTAATAGTATATCTGTTTTTTTTAAAAAAAAGTTTCATATAGCATCCGGTATATTTCTATGGAACCATCAGCGATGGTATCTGGAAAGGGAGAATTTTAAAATTATGCAATTTTTCCGTTCCCTCTCTTGCCGCTCCTCTCGCTCTTCTCAATTCTCTTCCTCCTCCCACGATCCAAACAAAGGAACCTCCTCATCCAATAGAGGATCTTCCTCATCCAACACCATTTTCAAAGAGGATATATGCTTTGAAAATGTTACTCAAAAACTCGGTGACTGGAAAATACCAGACATCGATAAAAAAGAATTATACCCAAATGTTCCCAAGTCAATATTTCAAAAACATGACTATGTTATCCGTTCAGTTGAAGAAGCTATACCTCTTCAAATGGGAATAACAGATATCCCACTTCTATCTGAGAAGTCATTAAATCTTCACAGAGAGAAGTACAATTATATGCATATAGGATGTGTCCAGGTAGCATTAAGGCCTTTGATAAATGAAAGACATGATGTTGCAGCTCTCATAGTGGTTAGGGATGCTAGACACCTTCTATATTATGAATCTATTATTGTAATGGTTGAAGCAAGTCTCCATAATAGACCCATATACTTCAATTGTTTTCTGTTCATGACTGTCCATATCCATGATAAACCAACCATAGATTGTATGCGCCTGAATATCATGTTAAGAGGCTTGACCATGCAACCAGGTGTTTGTCCTGTTACTTTGATGTACAGGATTAAATATAAAGTCATGAGTTTTTGTGCAACCACAACTAAACTCATCCTAAAAGAAAAGGAGACTTGTCTCTTCTTAACAGATGCCACACAGGCAAATGTTGCTGTTTGAGAAATGATAAGTTGGAACCAGGTAACTCTTCCTGATGAGTAGCTAATTGAAAAGGCTGCTCCTCTAGTTCCAACTCCAACACCTAATTTCTTCGAATCTAGGCAAAACCAAAGAGAAGATGTGGGAATATGTTTTGATCGTTCTTTTGATAGCAGACGATCTTTCAGTCTCTCTAGATCATCTTTTCTTTACATACCTGAAAATATGAGCTTTAAAACAGCCCAATAACATTTTTCACAATTTTCTAGGCATTCTTGTAGCTCTTCCAGACCATCTGTACCACCTTCAATACCTATGGTACCTCAGGTCCCAAAAGCTGCACATCCTCCACCAAGTACTGGTTTACATGGTTTAGATGAATCATCTAAAATTGTAAAGCCAACGTATAATGTAGATGATGAATCAGAAAATAGTGAAATACATCCTACTCGAACACCACAATCCCCAACCTATTCTGAAATGGTAGGAGAAATGAATGTGATAGTAGAGCAACCCTTTCAATTAGATAAAGAATTCCTACGAAAGGACTTCTATTCTAACGCCAACAAAGAAAAATGTTAGTGGTTTCTCAAAAAATTTGATAAAGCCTCCAGAGAACCAATTCAAAATAGGTTCTATAGGATGCAGGAGCGATTCCAGCTCCACATTCCATTCTTCGACTGGTTTGAGGCATATATTGAAGAACAAAAGAATTTGAACTATCCTTTCAAGTCCACTGCCTCAGAGGTTAACGCCTCATGGCAAATGAAAAATGGAAGTAAGGTTGAATCTGATCTTCCTCCAAAACAATCATATCATATATCCGGTCTTAGAGAACAAATTTTGGCTTCTCCTTTCAAGATCAAAGATGTTTCCAAAAATGTTGATTCATCGGATATCTTAAGTCTGATGGAACAAAACAATTATACAAACTCCTATCTTCAAATCTTAGGAGAACAAATTCTTAAAAGACCGTTAGTTCCCAAACCTAATGATTCCCAATCATTTGGTTCAAAAATTGAAACCCCAATATTCAAACCGTACAATATTCCTGCCCCTGTAAAAGAAAGTATCCGAGAGAGAAATCTTAAACAGAGGATAATAGAAGAAAGAAGAAAAATTCAGGGAATAAGGGAAATATCTGAAACCCCTGAAGCAACTTCTTCAATAATGCATACAATAGCTGCTTTCGAGAAAAACAGTATAGCTAGTAGCAGTAAAGCTAGTAGTGATGAAGACTGTTCTTCTCCTAAGCCCCTTCTTAATATTTCAAAAGTCCCGATAAACAACATGAGTTGGAAAAAACCAACTAAGTTGTATTATCCTAGGGCAACCCATCCGGACATACTTCTTGAAGAAAGAGATGTCCTCTTCAATAAATTCAATGCAGATAACCTCTATGTATGGAACATAGATGGTAAATCTGAAAAGGATATTCTGGAAATCCTCCAACATATGGTAATGGTTAGTAATGCCTACTACATAAAGAATGCTACCCCAGAAGATGAGGTGGTTCAAATGTTAGTAGCAGGTTTTACAGGCCAACTCCGAGGTTGGTGGGATTACTATCTTTCCAATGAACAAAGAGACCAAATATTCAAATATGTCAAAATTATGCATGACGGAACTCCTATCACTAATAATGGTGAACCTGTGTAAGACGCTGTTAATACTCTAGTATATAACATTGTCAAACACTTCTTAGGAGATCCTTCCATTTGGACAGATAAATCTGCAAATCTCTTGTCTAATCTGAGATGCAAAACACTCTCAGAATTTAGGTATTATAAAGATACCTTCCTGACTAGAGTCCTGGCCAGAGAGGATGGGAACCATCCCATCTGGAAAGAAAAATTCCTCGCAGGTCTTCCTGAAGCTATAGGAAATAGGATCCGTGAAAAAATCAAAGAACATTCTGGTTATGGTAAGATTCATTATGAGAATCTCACATATGGCAACCTAATAGATATAGTCACCAAAACAACGCTCAAACTCTGCCAAGAAGATAAAATAAAAAATCAACTTAGTAGAGAAAAGAAAGATTTGGGGTCTTTCTGTGAGCAATTTGGATTTCCTACATGCAAGAAATCCAAGCATAAATATAAGAAGCGTGATTATCCTGATAAAAAGGAATATAAATGTAGGACTAAAAAATATGTCCAAAAACCTTATAGAAAACCTAAGACTAACCATCCTAAGAAACTCAAAAAAGATTTTAGATCAAAACCTCCATTTGATCTTCCAAAAGGAAAAACAGCTTGTTACCAATGTGGTAAAGAAGGCCATTATGCAAAATATTGTAGGCTCAACAAAAAAATTAGAGCTTTACAACTTGAAGAACCAGTTATTCAACAACTCAATAACCTTCTTCTTGAAAATACATCTTCAGAAGAAGAACATGAAAGCTCATCATCTGAGGATGAAATAAACCATTTCTAATATGATGATGATACTTCATCCTCTTCGGATGATTCAGTTTCTACAAAAGAAAAGTCAAATTTCCAGATAAATACTTTGACTCAGGAAGAATATTTATTATTTGAAGTAATAAATTCTCTCCCTAAAGACGAGGAAAAGGTAAAATATTTTAACAAACTCCTTCAAGCTTCTGCTTCTTCCTCGAAATCTTCTTTTCAGAAACCCAACAATAAATATGACTTTTCAGAGATTACAAAATGATTTCAAAACAAGTCAAAACCGGTCACGATTATAGACCTTTAAAGGGAAATAAATGGACTAAAATAAGAGATAAAAGATCTTAGAAATACCCAAGATCTTCATTCTCTTTTCATTAGTCAAATAAAAATGAATGAGGTTAAAATTTCTGATAATGAAGATGACAAAGAATCCAATAGAGATGATGAAAATGATTATCAAAATGTCTCTGATTCTTTCATGAATCTTATATCAAGAATTTCAACCAAAAAAATTGAAGTTCAAGAGCAACACGTGCCAATCAGACTTGTTATACAAAATGAGTTCATATTGGAAACTATTGCTCTATGGGATACTGGTGCAGCTCTAAATTGCATTAGAGAAGGTCTTATTCCGACCAAATATTTTGAAAAAATCACCACTGGTCTTAACGGACCAAATAGAACACCATTAAGTATCAATTATAAGCTCCCAAATGCTGTAATTGAGAATAATGGACTCAAAATCAACACTCCTTTTATTATGGTCAAAGTTTTGTCAAATGACTTAATATTAGGATCTCCTTTCATAAATCAGTTAATGCCTTATAACACCAGCAAAAAAGGCATCATAACTGAATTCAGAGGAAAAGAAATTTTCTTCCAATTCATACATCCTCTGACTACCAAATTCATCAATAATATCAGGTACAAGGAGAGTCAAATGAACTTCTTAAAAGAAGAAGTATCCTACAAGGTTATTGAAAACCAATTGGAGAAACCAATTTTAAGAGAAAAAATTCAAAATCTTCTGGTAGAAATCCAGAACAACATATGTTCTGATCTGCCTAATGCTTTCTGGGAAAGGAAGAAACATGAAGTTGATCTTCCTTACGAGAAAGATTTCAATGAAAGAACCATCCCAACGAAGGCTCGACCAATCCAAAAGAATCAAGAACTCTTGGAACATTGTCAAAAGGAAATCCAAGATCTTCTTGAAAAAGGATTAATCCGAAAAAGTCAAAGCCCTTGGTCTTGCTCTGCTTTCTATGTGAATAAGAATGTAGAACTCGAAAGAGGTATTTCGAGACTTGTAATAAACTACAAGCCTCTGAATCAGGCTTTGAGATGGGTTAGATATCATATCCCAAATAAAAAAGATCTCCTCAATCGTCTTCGTCAGGAAAAAATATTCTCCAAATTTGATATGAAGTTAGGTTTCTGGCAAATCCAAATAGCCGAAAAAGATCGATACAAAACTGCATTTACAGTTCCCTTCGGACAATACGAATGGAATGTTATGCCTTTTGGTCTCAAAAATGCACCTTCTGAATTCCAGAGGGTAATGAATGAAATATTCAATTCTTACACTAGTTTCATTATCGTTTATATTGATGATGTCTTAGTGTATTCTAATTCTGTAGATCAGCATTTCAAACATTTGCAGATCTTCATCAAAGTTGTCAAGTGTAACGGTTTGGCAGTATCAAAACCAAAAATTAGTCTATTTCAGACTAAGATCAGGTTCCTTGGTCACAATATTTATCAAGGAACAATCATTCCCATTGATAGGGCAATACAATTTGCTGATAAATTTCCAGATCAAATACTAGATAAAAATTAGCTCCAAAGATTCTTAGGTTGTTTGAATTACGTTGGTGATTTCATTCCAAACTTAAACAATATTATTAATCCTCTCCATGAGAGACTTAAGAAAAACCCTCCAGCATGGACTAACGATCACACTTCAGTGGTCAAGAAAATAAAGTCTTATGTCAAACATCTTCCTTGCTTGTATCTCCCAGATCCACAAAGCACCCAAAATAGTTGAGACTGATGCCTCTAATAAAGGATATGGTGGCATTCTCAAACAAAAAAGAGATGGTGTAGAGCATTGCATTGCATTTACATCAAAGCATTGGAATAAGCCTCAACAAAACTATGCCACCAAAAAAGAGAGATAAGGGCAAAGCCCAGAAAAAAGAAGAGCAGCCCACTGCTGCGTCAATATTGTAGCTTGCAGCTGCATCAATAGGGACTTCGTCCCAGCAAAGGGTTGAGTCATCGGCTCAAAAAACTGGGTCATCGACCTACCAATGGGGGGAGTCATCAACTCCAAAACTAATCATGCCAATAAAGGTTGAAGATTATAACTTCTCCCCAGAAGTTATAAGAGCCATCAAAGAGGCAGTTGAGCGCCAAAATAGCTCTCTAACCTCTTTACCAGAAAAAGCTTGGGCAGACATTGCAGAAGAAGATGTTCTTGCCTTAGCACAAAACCAAAAACAGGAAGTTTCTAGAACTACTTCATCAAAAGAAATAGTTCTTTCCCAACCAATATCATACCAAAGTTCTTTTGTTGAAAAACCTCTGAAGAACCTTGTAATATTTCAAACAGAATTAGGTTTTGCATATAAAAGCCCTCATACAATGATCACAAAAATATTTCCTGAAGGCTTTTTCTTTAAACCTGTTTCTAAAATAAAAACTAGGATTTTTTATGAGTTAATCCTTGTCATCTCCGGATCGGCAAAAATAACTCATCGTCCTGATCCAAGTTTTAAAGAGGATCATGGATACTCTATGTGTGATTTTGTTAAGTTCCTTTCTCCTAAAGATTGGGGTGAAGATCTTAATAAGATCATACTTTTCAAAGATCAAAATGATAATATAAATTTTTCACCATCAGGGTATAATTACTGGGATTATCTTGATGCCTGGTATAATACCTTTTGGTACCAAAATGCAAGGTTCAGTCATACTTGGCTGTTCCGATTTCAAGATAATATTAAATATAAGTTTCCACAATGGTTTAATAAATGGTGGGATCATTTTGGTCCAGTTCTAGAAATTTATTCAACCACTGTGAAAACAGGATACGGCTATTTTATAAGTCTTGCAAATTTAGAAGAAGACCCCTTCCTAGCAGATCTTCATCTATTTTCAAAATTTGGTTTAAGCTGGGTACACAAGTGGAACATTCAATATTGTGTTTCACCTTTCAAAAATGGTTCCCCCATTTTATGCATAATGCCTTCTGTTAAATGGTGGAGAAAAGCTTGGGAAGACAATGTTTCTGTCAAGACACTAGAAAAATGGTTCAAAAAGAATCCAAAATTTCTTCATGTTGCAGACCATGAGACCAGTGTCTTTCTAAATCAGAAATAAAAAATACAGGCTTGCTTGGCTTCGACCTCCAGTAAGGAAGATCTAGCAAACCAACTTTATGGGATCCTTCAGTTACTCCAAGCTGGGGAAAACCTACCCTCTCAAGGAAAAAAGGAAAAGAAAGGATCATCCTCGTCTTCTTCAACATCCACAAAAGGATCAACCATAGGAGACATTGGTGATTACTTTGGACATGATGTCGGAGATGAAGTCATCAGTTTAGCTGAAGATGAATAAAACCGGCCAAAGTCTGAAATCAATAGGCATATGCTTTTGGTGGGAATCTCATCATAAGCAGACAAAGGGCATCTCTACTTTTAGAAAATTACGCACAAAATAAAGCGTATTTTTTTTAATGGCATACAAAGAATAATGTAGGTCACTGTAGCTAGCATCCGTGACTCAAAAAAGTCACTGTAGTGTCGGCAAGGAACTCTTATAAATAGAGAGCTTCCATTATTTGTTCGGTATTCAATTCTTTACCCAATATTCGAGAGAGTCTTAGAGAGAGAAGCTCCGAAATTCCTTCTATTTTCCTGCTGTTTTCTTATAAGCTCTTTCTTCTGTAATATTTTAAACTTTTTAATAATATAACTGTGACGAGCTATTCTCGTTTGTTTACTTTTCTGCATTAATATTTTGTGCATTTGCATAGCATAATCATGTAAAGAGTCCGTCTCTTTTCCCTACTTGATGCCCATTGATTTCGGACTTTGGCCGGTTTTATTCATCTTCAGCTAAACTGATGACTTCATCTCTGGCATCATGTCCTTCGTTTATCAAAGGCCTTAATACTACTTGGACACATCCTATATGCATATAATTGTACTTCTCTCTGTAAAGATTTAATGACTTCTCAGATAGAACTGCGATATCTGTTATTCCCATTTGAAGAGGTATGGCTTCTTTAATTGATCGAATAACATAGTCATGTTTTTGAAATATTGATTTAGGAGCAGTTGGGTATAATTCTTTTTTATCGATGTCTGGTATTTTCCAGTCACCGAGTTTTTGGGTAACATTTTCAAAGCGTATATCCTCTTTGAAAATAGTATTGGATGAGGAAGATCCTCTATTTGATGAGGAGGTTCCTTTGTTTGGATCCTGGGAGGAGGAAGAGGAGTGGGAAGAGCGAGAGGAGCGACAAGAGAGGGAACGAAAAAATTGCATAATTAAAAATTCTCCCTTTTTGGATACCATCGCTGATGGATCCATAGAAATGTATTGGATGCAATATGAAACTCATTATAACTCTTTTTTTAGACCATCAATATTATCCAATGCTTGTGAATATAAAATAATATTCTGCAAACAATGTTATCCCTTAGCCCCAAAAGAAGTAAAGAGTAATCGTATATGAACATTAAGCAATAGCCTTCCGGACTTACTGCCACCCCTTGGGCCTTACCGCCTTTGGCATGAAAAATGAATGATGTCCATCTACTATTACTTAATTACTTTAAGCATTATAAATGCATTTGTGCTATCAGATATAACATCATGAAGCAAATGTATGATTTTATATTAACAAGTTTCTGATGTAGAAGATCGGATAAACTACAACTACAGAGCATACTTATGTGGATAATAGAAACAGTATATGCTGAAACTAAATACTGTGCATGAAAATAGGTATTCTGGGTTTCTATAAACTGGCGAATGACACCAAAGACATCTCAGGTGGTTATCCCACCTATTTGAGACATTCTGTGGGCATTGAATCTGCCAAGCCTATGATTCCTCAAAAGGGGAAGGGGCAGGCAAAATAAAATTTAATATACATTAAGAGTTTCATAGCATCAGGAGGAGGGATTTAATTACGTACCTGGTCAAGTCAGACTTACTAAATCCCCACACAAGAAGTAAGTCTATTAGAGTAGAATAGAAGAGAGTATAAGAGAATTAAGAGAGAAAGAATGCACTCTGGGATGAATTATTTGCTTAGTTGGGGGGTCTATTTATAGAGACCCTTGACTCAGCAATTAATTATTGATTAGAGAAAGTTTCCAAACTCTCCTTGACTCAGCATTTATAGAGACCATGTTTTTTGCCAGAAATTAAGTATAGCAGATATTTAGAGGCCTCGTTGTTCTGGACTGGGATTGGGAAAATTAGTATAATATTTTAGGGGATTTATAAAGTTATTTGGAGGTTGAGAAGAAGTCCATAGGAATTATTAAAAATTGTTGAATATCGGTTTATCGCCGGTATAAGGGACTTCTTCAGAGAAATATTAATTTCGGGATTCTAGATATCAAAAAGTTCTGAAATTTTTATGGTAGGCTTCTGAGCTATTCTCAGATTTTTGGGTAAATTTTGGGAATTTTTAGATGTAAAATGAATTTTTGAATTAAATAAGGCAGTACAGGAGAAGTTATGGAGTTATACTGAGTTAGGTGGGCCCCACAAACCCACATGAGCCATACGTCAACTTGGCTTAATGGAGAAGCCAAGAGAAATCTAGAGAAAGGGACACTTGGCGCATAGGAATTATGGAGTGTAAATTTTTTACTTGTGTGTAATTTTTCATAAATTCCAAAGGTGCCCTTTCATGCATCTATAAATAGAGAAGACCCCCCATTTTGCCGCAGAAGATAGAGACCCTTGGGGAGGTTCTAGCAGTTTGAAATCTCGACCTTCAAGCTCAGTTTTTCGTGGAGATTCAAGCTACACCGACTGATTAAGCAAACAAGGTATGTTCTAGCCTGTATTCTCTTTTATTCTCCTCCTCTTCTTTATGGTTTCTGAGTCATTTCTAAGGGGAAATGTTTTCCATGGATCCGGTTAAGCAAGGGGAGGGAGAGTTTGGAGTTGTGTGAGGCTTGTAAGGGCTAGAAAAGGCTAGTAGTCGGTGTATAGGCTTGATTAAAGTTGAGATTTTCCCTTGGGTCCAAGCTACGGTTTTAGGCCAAGAACCCTAGGATGAGTGTGATGTGATTTTATTTGGTTTAGTGATTCCAATACATTCAGAGCAGTGTTTTACCTAAGGAAAGGTTGAAAGAACGCGTGTGGAACGCCGAACCGTTGAAATCACCAAGGACCCACAAAAAGGGGGAGTGGTTTGGCCAAGGGGGAGAGGGTAGAAGGAGTTTAATTTTGATAAAATAAATATCACAGATGAATTCAGAGGCCAAAATTTTGTAGGATAGACCTCTGAAATCAGTTAAAGGATAAGAGTAGTTTGGAACCCAAGTTTAAGAGGGAAGGGGTTCTAGGCTAATGATAGTAACATACATAAATGTAGTCATGTTATGTTATGTCCAGGCATCGCGGAGAAGTTATATAGTATTCCAGAAAGCAGTAAGAGGCACCTATGTTAACTCGGATAAC
>JBAGKO010026931.1:0-10820 GCA_037177275.1 Acacia concinna | reverse complement strand
GAGGCTCAAAGAACACGAAGGAAAGAGGGAGGGGGAGGGGAGTGATGGGGTGATATGGAGGAGAGAAAGGAAAAAAGCACAGCCAAAGGGGAAAAGGCACATAGTGTGTATATTGTGTGAGACCCATCCGACATCTGTTTTTTTGGAGTTAACAAGTGTGGTAAAATTGCCCTACTTTTTAATATTTTGTGTATTTTAGCACCATTGAAAACTTAATGGTGCTAGTTACTCCTAACGTAAAATATTGTTAAAATTGTGCATTCGCCCTAAATCATTATATAATATTTATTTAGGTGTTTATGATGAAGTTCATAATACTTGGTTTAGTACATCTATGCAATTTCAATTCTACTTAGAAGAACCCTTAAAATCCATTAACATCCGGGTATACTGACACCTTTTAAAACTTTCGAGAATTAAACCTTCATAGAATCATTTTCCACTTCTTTTTTTTAAAAAAGGAATTAGCAAGGTATTTAATTTTAAAAAGATAAAGTAGGAAGGTATTTAATTTAAAAAATATGAGTCCCAACAAAATGTCCCTCACTAAAGGCAAAAAAGACACTATAAAATTAAGAGACACAAGTTAAACCAAAAGTCAAGGTCAAAAACGAATTTAAACCAATAGTGTAATATTGTAAAGCATCATTAGATGATAATTGATTATATAGTTCATTTACTAATCTATAAAATAATACAAAGTGATGCCATATATATAATGCATTAGTTTTTTAAAACTATATATAATCTATAAAATTTTATGTTTTCAAATTTCAACACATTTTTACAAGAGGCCAATGTAACTATAAATTTGATTTTTTTTGTCTGTTTTGGAATGGAAGGAAGGGATACACCTTCTCCCGAACCCAGGCCACTGTGATTTTCTTTGTTTTTTGAATTGACAAATATTGTGAAGAAAGATCTCACCTTCCTCATACATATGGGTAATTTGTTGTTTCATTTTTACTGATTTTATTTTTCTTAACCTTCTTAAGTTTGAAATTACTTATTAAAATATTATTTATCTGATTATGACACATCACTTCTTTTCCCTATTTATTTCTTTTTTAAAATCAAATGGACCAATAGAAAGAAAACCCAAAGGGGAGGGTGTGATGCCGTTAGTGACGATAGGATGGGAAAAACCGAAAAAATACAAAAGTAAAATATAATAAATAAAAATAAGGTACGATGATTCTTTGATGACCAAAAGTGGTGCTGAGTGAGAAAGGAGTAGGAAAAGAATTTGAATAGATAAAAGTGAAAGGGGGCAATATAATAAAACAAACATTGCAACGTAAGGAAAGATAACAAATACACAACTTACTATATAAAAGTTTTAATAAATAATAAATAATATAAATAGAAGAATGAATTACATTGACCTAAATAAATTGATAGTTAAAAGCATTAATAGTAAAACATAGTTATACAGTAATATCTAAAGTGAAAAGAAATTTAGTTATTTTAATTTGATTCATGTTGGGGAAAGTGATTTAAGTATTTAAATATAGCAGTATATAAAAGGTTAAACGTTTTTCGTATTTTACACAAAAGAAAACCAACCCGCTAAGTTTCAACCCACTCCAAGTTGGTTTACGGAAGTTGAGATGGAGGGTGTTAATGAAAATGGGAACAAAATAAACCTTATAAAGTTTCTGTTTCATAAAGTGATCATTTTTTGCACGATAATCATATGCTTTTGCAAAAATAGTCTTTCCATACTTCTTTTATAATGTAGAAATGTAATAAACCCAATATAAACTATCAAATATGAGGATCAAGATTATAAAACATCATTTTGGACATGATATGCCCAATATTAAGAGCATGTTGTATTTGAATCCAACCCTTCTTCATCGTTCATCAACATATAATTGAATAAATAATTAACTATATAGTACAAAAAAGAGCCAATAAAAATTAACTTTAATAACTAAACTGTTCCTCCAACCTAGTTACTCTAATTAAATTGATCAAAACATCCATTATATAGTTAAAAGCAGAACAAGTGGGTTTCACCATTAAAAAAAAGAGACAGCCGTTTGGGCTAATTAATATAACATGAGTGCTAAAATTGCTCAATTTTAAAATAATTGTCTATTTTTGCAGCATCCAAAAGTAGTAAAAAAAATTATGGTTAAAATTGCACATTAACCCAATAATGAACTTTATAGCACTATATCTAATTTTTAATATAAAATATATTTATTTAATTTGATTATATTAAGAAATTTAGTTAATATGACATATATTTTTTAAAATATTCTAGCCATCTTCTTTAATTCCCTCTCCTTATTGACTATTATTGAGAGAGTATCAATATGTATGAAGTAAGAAAAAAAAACGATAAATACAAAAACCATGTCTTATATTTAAAACTAAAGCTAACTCTCTAAACGTGTCTTATACTAGGAGGAGTACAAATTAAAGAAGAACAAATAATAATTAATTTTCATAAATGAAGTGACCCCTCCCACCAAGTTACTTAGCTTCCACATACTGAGGTAAAGTCAACAAAGTTTCAACACACTTCTTTTCCCTTCTTCTTCCTGAGTAAGTCTCCTAAATGCACCAATTTTCCAAGCTCTCTCTTTCATCTTCACTGTTCTAAGCTCTCACATATTACTATATAAACCACAATCTTCCCTATCATTCTCTGCAATTCACATCTTCACTCTACTACCTCAAATCTCTTCTCACTTTTCTGTAAAAGTCTTAACTCTCAGAAAAGCACTTAGCCAAATGGAAAAGTATTCTGTCGATGGAGGTATTATTGACAAGCTAGCCTCTCTGTCCTTAGACCCAAAACATCACAAACCTCAAACCTCCAATGGCGGCAATAATGTTCCACCCATTGTGTCTTCCTACAACGAAAAGATCCGACCAATTCTTGACGCCGTCGAAAACCTCAGACGCCTCAACATCACCAAAGAGGGTATTCAGATTCCAAGCATTGTGGTTGTTGGTGACCAGTCTTCAGGCAAGTCCAGTGTCATGGAATCTCTGGCAGGAATCAGTTTGCCACGTGGGCAAGGAATCTGCACGAGGGTGCCTTTGATTATGAGGCTCCAGAACCACCCAGTAGCAGAGCCAGAGCTTGTGCTGGAGTATAACGACAAAGCTGTTATAACTGATGAAGAACATGTCTCTGTTGCTATAAACGCAGCCACTGAAGAACTTGCAGGGAAGTCAAAAGGGATTAGCAATACACCTTTGACTTTGATGGTGAAGAAGAATGGTGTTCCTGATCTCACCATGGTGGATCTGCCGGGTATTCCTCTGCCTTTTAATTTAAGAACTGTTAAATTAATTTAATTAGATTGAGGAAGTTAAGTAAATTTGTGCATTATAATTTATAATAAATATAACATGCTTTTTTAAAACACCTTAATTATTTTAATTAATTCTCTCATTATCTGTTTGAGGAACTATTAATTGGGGGCCATTTGGAAAATTTGTTTTATATTATAAGGATAATTAATATGCCGTCTTTATAGTTTCAACCAATTTATAATTAGATCCTTATCATTTTTTTTTATCGAATCCTTATACATTCACTTATTTTTATCAGGTCCTTGTAATTTTTATTCTTTTTATCATGTCTTTATAGTTTTACATTATTTTTAATTACACTCTTTTATTTTTTATTTATTCAATAAATACTACTATTATTATTTTAAATTATTACATATAATCTTATTTAATATTATAATATAAATATTAATATTTGATAAATAATCAATTATTGTGATATTTAATTTTTACATATTTTATGAAAAATTTTGATATTCTTCATAATTTTTAATTAAATACATATTTATATTATTTAAATTTTTATTTTTATTTATTTATTTATGTAATTATTAAATTTGAATTATACCAATAATTTTTCTAAAAATAAAAATAATAAGAACATGATAAAAAAATAAATAAATATAAGGGTTAGATTAAAAACATGTTAAATAATAAGGACCTAATTAAAAATTGATAGAAATTATAAGGATTTGCATATTAATTATCCCTATATTATAACTAGGATGAACTCATCCAATTAGATCATACATTAAGGACCAGATGATTAATTTTTTAGACATAAATATATATTAGGTTATTTTGCTGTCAAGATAACTTAAACAATTTTCTTTTTTTTTTTCCCTTTTTATAAAAGCTTTTGTGCTAACCTGGCCATTCCTTGCTGGGAAGAGAGACACCCACCCACCATATTGCCCACCTTGAGACTCGAACCCAAACAATCCCGTCGAAGGGAGGTGTGATTTTTCAATTGAAAAACATGCTTTTGACAACTCAAACCGAATTGATAATATCTATGTAAGACACATGTTTAATATATTCTAATATCCTTTTGGTACTTTTTTTCCTTCTCCTGAACTTGTACTTTTAGGTTTTAGGAGCCTCAAGTTCATAATCTGCATAATGGTTTTGATATCATATTAGATTCTTGCGATCAAGTGTTACGGTTATCTTTCTTTTAAAGTAGTTAAGTCAATCTGATAGGATTTCCTTACCATTATACCTTCAATTTGTTTCTCTAATTAATCAGTGTGAGACTCTTCTTTTCATGCATTCTAATAGGTATAACCAGAGTTCCCGTTCGCGGACAGCCTGATGACATCTATGACCAGATCAAAGACATGATCATGGAGTATATCAAACCAGACGAAACTATCATTCTCAATGTTCTCTCAGCTACTCAAGATTTTTCAACATGTGAATCCATTAGGATGTCACAGAGTGTTGATAGAACTGGTTTGAGAACTCTGGCTGTGGTAACAAAAGCAGACAAGTCTCCTGAAGGATTACACGAGAAGGTTACTGCTGATGATGTTAACATCGGACTCGGCTATGTCTGTGTGAGGAATCGGATTAATGATGAGTCCTATGAAGATGCTCGAAAAAAGGAAGCTATGCTGTTTCAGAGTGATCCTCTTCTGTCAAAGATAGACAAATCCATGGCGGGTATACCTGCTTTAGCTCAGAGGCTAGTTGAGCTTCAAGCTTCGATTATTTCAAAGACACTGCCTGAGATGCTAAGAAAAATCAATGAGAAGCTCAAATATCAGCTTTCTGAGTTGGACAGCTTGCCAAAGAACCTGAATTCTCCTGCTGATGCTATGGCTGCCTTCATGCAGATAATTGGATTGGTGAAGGAATCTCTCAAGAAAATTCTAATCAGAGGAGAATTTGATGAGTACCAAGAAGACAACAACATGCATTGCACTGCTCGCTTGGTCGAGAAGCTCAACGATTACTCAAAAGATCTTCATGAATGTCCAGAAAGTAACCACAAAGAGAATTTCATGAAGGATGAAATAAAGCTTTTGGAGGAAGCAAAGTGGATTGGCCTCCCAAACTTCATGCCTCGCACGGCTTTTCTGAGTTTGTTACAGAACAAAGTGAGAGGAATCTCGTCGAGGCCGATTCAGTTCGTGGATGATGTGTGGGACTATCTGGAAAAAGTGGTGATGCAGGTCATTAACCGCCACTCACAACACTATTACCAACTTCAGAGGTGTACTTGCAGATCAGGAGAGAATCTGATTGTTAGGATGAGAGAGAACTCAAAGAAGCATGTGAAGGAGGCTATTGAGATGGAAATGTTGACAGATTACACATGTAATCCTGAGTACATGACAGAGTACAATAATCTGATGGCACATCAATCATCTTTAGTCCAATATGTTCGAGAAGGTCGTGAACCTCAAAATATTAACGGTCTTGGAGATAACATACTGATTGGTCATCTGAAACAGTACGATGCACAAGTTCTGTGCCAAGCGTATGACATGAAGATGAGGATGGTTGCTTATTGGAGGATTGTTCTGAGGAGGCTGATTGATACCATAGCTCTGCATTTACAGTTCAGCATCAACAATCTGGTGGATAGGGAGTTGGAGAAGGAGATCACTGCTTGTTTTAAATCTCCCAGCTTCGAAGGAATCGAAAGCTTGTTCAAGGAGTCGCCTTCCATGGCTGGCAAGCGTGCCATGCTCAGTCAAAGTGTTGAAGTTCTTAGAAAAAGCAAGGAGGTAGTGTCTAATATTATTGACAGGAATTCTGGCTACTGAGATTAATAAGTTCTGTCTTATATATGTGTGTGTTTGTCTATTTTATACTTCTATCTATGTATCAGTTTAATTTGATTGTGTTCTTATAATGTTTTTCTTTCCCCCCCCTAATATAAAGTGATGGTCTCGTTCCAGTTTCGCAATTCTCATCCAGTCCTAGAAAAGCAACATAATTGTACTGTGTGTGTGTGGAGCACTAAATAATCAATGCAATAATTTAATAACGAGTCAGTGGATTGTTTCAAATAATGAAGTTTTGGAATCATTTTTTTTTTACGGATGTGAGAAACCTAACTCTGGATTGGAGGGAAGATCAAGCGGCTTTGGGCACAGATGGAATAGGACTACTATTGGTAGCCTTAGATTCGTATGAATGTGATTTTTTTTTTTTTTGTGTTTATTAGAAGTAACTTAAGGGAAAAAAGAAAGGTGACTTATTAGAATTTTTGTGTTTAGATGTGACTTTATAAAAGTGATTTTTTTTTTTATGAAACATGTTTGGATGATAAGTAGAAAAATGATTTATGATGATTTTTTTTACTTTTTTTTTTCAAAAATACTTATTTTTAGACAATTTTTTTAAATATACTTATTTTTAAAAAATACGCAAAATTCAAATATATCACAAACTTATTTTAAAAATAAAAAATAAAAAATTTCATCATAAGTCACTTTTCTACTTATCATCTAAACATGATTCATAAAAAAAAATCACTTTTATAAAGTTACATTCAAACAACAACTTCTGATAAGTTACTTTTTTTTAAAACTATTTCTGATAAGTCCATAAAAAAAAATAAGTATGTGATATTTTTGATTTTTCATAATGATTTTAAATTCATAATGATTTTAATATTTTAAGCAAGATTTTTCTTTATACCTTGTGCCTAATAATGTTGTAGTAATAATAATAATAATAATAATAATAATAAACAGATTAATACTCACTAACATATCACAGAAGTGACTTTTTTTAATGAAACAAGTTTGGATTATAAGCAAAAAAGTGATTTATGCTGAAATTTTTCAAAGAATTTATTTGTTTAAAAATAAGTGTATCATGTATTTATATTTTCATAATTATTTTAAATTCATAATGATTTTAATATTCTGATTCAAATTTTTCTTTACACCTTATTACAATAATGTTGTAAAAATCATGATAATAAACACAATAACATAAGTATGTAGAGAAGAGAGTGGGTGAAGTAAGAGTGAGAAGAAAAAGAGGATCCAATGTCTATTGGCGCTACAAAAGCTCTTTCAGATGACTTTATCATTTGATACTACTTTTGTCCAGTTTCAGCTTATTTATTTAGCTCAACCCAAATAGCTATCTTCAAATAAGCTATTTAAATGTTTGATGTGATACTAATTAACCCTAATAAGCTACCATCTAAACAAAGCCTCAGTTCATCCTGCCTATATCCTATGACTTTTTAGAGGAATGAAGCCGTTTTTAACCTAAATATCAAATACCTTCTAAACCAGAACTTGGTATACATTTGGTTTGTGTTTTATTTTTTTTTAAAAGAACTTGGTATATATGTTTAAATATCACTACTCATAAACTCAAGGAGTTTCTTATTGCTCACAGTTAGCCATGCTTTTAATTATGTGAAAAGCCTTGTGTCCGTTGGCAATTAAAATTTAAGAACATAATCTTAAGTGGCAAGAATATATTGCAAATTTATAGCTATATTATACTTTTAGTATATAATGTATACTTTAGTCTCTTAATTTTTTTAAAAAAATTAGTTTAATATTCAAAACATCAAATTCATTTGCAGCGATTTTTTAATTTATTTTGTTTTAATAATCTAAATATATTATATTAAACAAATTAAAACTCAAATATTCTTTGTCAACTGCATACTCATCACTTGAGTTTGTTGTGTCAATATATTTAATAAAGTTAAGAGACTAAAAGTATACCTTATGTAAAACTTAAAAAACTAAATTTTTAGAGGGAAAATCCTGAAAAATGCTATTAAAATATGTAAAAGATATATAAGTGTATCCAATTTAGAATATCCTAAGTCAAATCAAAAGAAGGAATATGATATAATGAAATGTGTAAATTTACTTATACTTCCTTCATTTTATGACACAAGTTTCAGAAGTCAATAACAATATCAGTATATAGATTAACAACATAATAATTTAAATTAACGGCTTCATCATTCTTTTTCACAATTTCTTATCTAGGTTTATTTTTTAAGTCACAATAGTTTCATATGTCAATAACAACATTTGTATATAGATTTATAACATGAGAATTTAAATTAATGAATTAATAATCCTTTTTAACAACTTCACATTCCCAAAAACCAACAACCAAGAGTATAATTTTCAAGGCACAAGTTTTAGGAGTCAATAACAACACTAATATATTTTGACCCAAAAAAAAAACACCAATATATATATTAACAACATAAAAATATAAATTAATGACTTCAATATCATATTTCACAACTTCATCTATTACATATATATAATGTTTCAAATTGTAATCAATGGTATATTGGTCCATTCAAAAGTTTAGAGAAATACAAAAATTTCATATTCCTCCTATTGAATTGACATGATATTTTGTAAATCAGCCATATTTATTTATCTTTTACCTATTTTAAAAATATTTTTTATGGGATTCTCCCAATTTTAAAAGTTTACTTTAGCTGAAATTTATTTTGTTCAAACACTTCAATATATTCTGATCATTACATGCCTCTACTCAAATTTTTTTTTTTAACTTTTGTAATATTTGACAAATCTATGATACCCTTTTTCATGGTGGATATATCATCTGTATGGTGTACGAATTATTCGTGATTTACCCATTTAACATAAAAAAATGTAGCCCAATGTTTAGGCTTCTACTAGATGGGGCAGGGGGAAGGCAAAAAAAAAACGGTGGGGCAGGGGAATGTCATATGCACGCAATCTTACCCGGTAAGAGTATAGGTTGTTTCCAATGTAACATACCAATGGTATTTTTGCATAGGAGAATTGGATTTATGTTTTAAATAAGAGAAATAATTCATTAACAAATCTTGTGGTAACTCTCAATGATAATCTCTTCATTTGTCAATAGGGACTTTTGTGATATTAATTATTTCTCTTATTTAGAATTTACATGTAATTCTTCTTTTTTATTTTATGATAACATCAGTCATATAGAAAGTAATTATATTATTGAAACTATTTTAAGTAATTTTTAATTCTTTCATTTTTTGTTTGTTTGTTTGTGGATGCCCTTAATGTTGTGTTTGTGATCTTTAGATCATTGGTAAATCATAAGGTGAAGATGCAATTTTTACCACAATGTTTTAAGTCAAGGGCAACTAGCACCATTAAATTTTTAATGGTATAAAAATACACATAAACATTAAAAAAAGAGACAATTTTACCACACATGTTAACTCTAAGAAAACGGAAGGAGGCAGAGTCTCGGAGAATATGAAGGAAGAAGGGAGGAAGGGAGCGTTGGGATGATATGGAGGAAAGAAGGGAGGAACAGGTACTGCAAGGGGGAAAAAGGTGCCTATTGTACAATGTGTGAGACCCATTTGACGTCTGTTTTCTCAGAGTTAAAAGGTATAGTAAAATTGTCCCACTATTTAATGTTTATGTGTATTTAGTACCATTGAAAATTTAATGGTGCTAGTTGCTCAAAACATAAAATATTATTGTTAAAATTACACATTTACCCTAAATCATAATATAATATTTATTAGGTGTTTTTATTGAAGTTCATATAATACTTGGTTTATGAACATCTATGCAATTTCTATCCTACTTAGAAGAACCCTTAAAATCCATGAACTTATGGGTATATTGACACCTTTTAAAACTCTCAATAATTAAACCTTTATAGAATCGTTTTTCACATTTCAAAAAAATGCAAGTAACAAGGTATTTAATTTAGCAAAGATAAATCACAACCAAATGTCCCTCATTTAAGGCTAAAAAGGCACTATAAAACTAAGAGACATCAATGAAACTTTGTCTAGATTTAAACCAAAAGTCAAGGTAAAAAACGAATTTAAACCGAAAGTGTAATATTGTAAAACATCATTAGATGAGAATTAATTATATAGTTCATTTACTAATCTGTAAAAAAAAATACAAAGTGATGCCATATATCTAATGCATTAGTCTTTTAAAATGTATAGAGTCTATAAAATTTTATGTTTTCAAATTTCAACACATTTTCATATGGCATTATTTATTGTAGATTTTTTTTTTAAAAAAATCATTAGAATGGACATTCAAATTTTAGAAAATTGAGACATATATATACATATTAAAAAAGTTATATGGTTGACATAATTAAACTTCTCTTGTTTAGTATGATTCAAATTTTAGAAAAATAACTACAAAGACCTTATTAAAAACATGTCAAAAAATAAGAACTTGAAACTATAAGGACTTGCACATTAATTATCTCTATATTATAACTAAGATGAACTTATTTAATTAGGTCATATATTAAGGATCAGAAGATATGTTTTTGAGACATAGATATATATTAGAGTTATTTTTCAATCAAGATAACTTAAGCCGAGTTTTGTTTTGTTTTTAATAAAAGCTTCAGTAGTAGCCTAGCCCGTCCTTGTTGCGAAGGGAGACACGCACCCACCATGTTGCCCACCTCGAGACTCGAACCCACAAAATCCCATTGAATGGATGCGTGGTTTTTCAATTGAAAAACATGCTTTTGGCAAATTA
>JBAGKO010026910.1:0-10822 GCA_037177275.1 Acacia concinna | reverse complement strand
TGGATATCTCCATTTCAAGTTATGAATTTTCTAAGTTTAATGAAAATTTGGGGCAGATTCTGTTAATGATTAAGAAATATAAGTAAAGGGATTATTAATGACAACCAACAATGTAAAATAAAATGACAAGATTTATGAGTGGGTCAAGAATAATATAAATATGCTTATGTTATTAATATTAGAATAGACATTGACCTCTCTCTATATGAAATTATGAAATATATGATTTGACATTTGCTTGAGCTCAAAAAGAAAACAAATTGAAAAGGGGATTGGTGAAGGTAAAATAATTGGAAGGTTGACAGGTAGTAATTTTTTGTCATCAATATTATGCAATTGTTCTGCATGTTTGTATGTGTCATCGATTATATTCATTTTATGAATATATATGGTTGGGGTTAAAGAAGGACTATGAGTCCCATTGTGTAATTGACATGATAGATGATTGTGTTTCATGATGACTATAAAGCCTCTCTTTTATTCCCTTACCTTACCTTACAGTGGCCCTTGCAACAATTGACATATCCGTAAGTCGAAATAGAAAAAATAAAATTTTCAACACAAACATAACAGAGAAACAACTTTTCTCATTAACAGAGGCACAAAACTAGAATCCATAGAATACTTTGATCATATTATACATGATTACATGCCAAGAAACAACAAATATAACTATTTGCCTAAGCACGTTCCCTCATCCTGCCTCTTTTGAAACTTTCACCTGCATTGTGGAGAGGGTAAGGTTTCTAAAGAAACCTCAGTAGCAGAATCATAATCAGAAACCATGTAACGTAATGCATGTCATGCTATATGCAATGCTCATACTTTATCTTTGGTTCCCTTTCTCTCGGCACATACTGTATACCAGGAACTTGCACGTGACTCAACCCAAACTCAAACTCAAACAACCAAGGCATAAACAGGGAGTCATACCTATCATGCATACAGGCTTACACAACCAAAACACAACATACAAGCATACAACAAACAACAAATAACACAAACTAATATAGGTTAGGGGTAGAGATTATTGCTACCGTATTCTCCTTGCACAGTGTAAGGGCTCTGTTTTGTTGTTTTTGGCACTACTGGATTACTGGTATGCCTCTTTGTAACACCTATACAAACCACAATATAGGGTATTACTGTCTACCTCTAATAGTATACTACTATCCTACCCTCTCTGTACCCCTAGGGTCTTGGTTCCCTACTACCTGGATTGAGTTTTTCCCTTTCCTGTACCGTATCCATCCCCTACTGGTACCCCTCTGCTATCCACCCTGTGTAGCCCAAGTCCCCTATTGCTAGCCCGTCCCCACTGCCCTAACCAGGATAGTAGGGCAAAATCTCCCCTTAGATGTGACCACTAGACCTCCCGACAGTTGGGTGCACCTCCCCCTAGAAATTCATACTTCTATCCAAGATTGTCGGATAGCACCTCTCCCTAAGAAATGCTATCTTAGTCTGGGATCATTGGACAGCACCTCCCCTATGAAATGCTATCTTAGTCTGGGACAGTTGGACAACACCTCCACCTAGGAAAGGCTATCCTAGTCTGGAACAATTAGGCAGCACTTTCCTTTAGGAAGGCTTGGTTTGGCCTAGATAGTAGGACAAAACCTCCCCTTAGGTTCACTATCTAGGCCTGCCCAATTGGACAGAACCTCCCCCAACTACTCTAATAATTGCTGGAAAATAAAGGAATTTAAAAGAGGGAGAGATCCAGAATTTACTTGGACCGAAGACTAAGTTAAGATAGCCAAAATTTCCACTAGAAAAGGCTTCTTTAAGAGAGGGTGGGAGAACTTCAAGAGAGGGGGAGCATGGTTTTCGGGTGGAAAAATGAATGAAATGTGAAAGGTATTTATAGGTGAGAAGGATGGGTCTTTGTAAATATTTTGGGTCTTTAAGTGTAATTTTCCCAATGTTCAACACATGTTACCACTTTCTCTTGACACATGTACTCTTCTTGAGATTGGTGTGGACACCTCATGGGGGCATGTGGCACCATTTGCGATTACTATTAGAGTTGGTCGACGCCCAAGAGGGGTGAATTGGCTGTAATATAAAACATTATATATTTTGGAAATATTTTCGCATATTAGCTAAAGCTAAGAGTATGAAAACAATGAATTATAAATACAAAGTTAATTAATTGAGTTATATATGCTTGAAATGTACGAGATAAGGGAAGAGAGGTGACAAACATATTTATCCTGCTTCATTCCTCTACTTGACCTACATCCAGTTCTCAAGCTTCACTTGAGATTTGCAATTCACTATCTTCTTGTTTGAATTAGGCACAAGAGAAGCCGTTACACTTCCTTAAGTTTCTCAGGTACTTGAGAACCTTTACATACAAAAAGTTTACATCGGGCACTTGTTAAGCCTTTGTGATTCTCTCAGAATTTACAAGAAATATTCTCTCAGAAGAATAGATGAATAATCACTAAGGTTCAAAACATAAGACTCTCTCTATGGTTATATTACATGATCATTGAGAAACAGAGAGTATGAGATATTAGAATCAGAGGGTTGGCATTTTGATACTTTTCTCGAGCAAGCTCTCGTCTGTCATCCTCCATTTTGAATGCTTCTCTTTTATAGTTAGTGTAGATTTGAAGACCGTTGGAGATGATGAAGTATCCGTTTGGCTCTAAGAATTTTTCTTTCCGTTGAAATATAGTTGTTGGAGATCTAACCCAATTTTGGCTTTTTGGCCATCTTGTGTTTGGTCCCATCTTTGAAGCTTCTAATCTATTCTTAAACACATATGATAACTTTTAGAAATAATTAGAACAAGTGGGTATCAATAATCAAGAGTATATAATTGAATCAAATATTACAGTTACGATGCTCTATTTTCTGGTTCTCAAGATCATACACAAAACTTGAGATTTTAGGATGACCTCGAGGTAACTTGAAATATATGACTTATTCTGAAATGCTTAAGGTTTTACTGTAACAAAGAAAGTTTTGAAATCAACCTCAAAGTTTTTATAGAAATATGTAACCTTGAGGTTTTGAAGTCCCCTCGAGGTAATATGAGAAATTTAGATTTAAATGAATTACTCGAGATTTTCATTTGAAGAAGAATATAATCTATTTAATTCATAAAACTTCCTTGAGGTTTTCATAAATAAACATTACCTTGAAGTTTGTAGGTTCACTCAAGGTTTTGGTTTGATAAAAAATTTGAAAAAGAATTAGAAACCTTAAGGTTTTGAACTAACCCTTGAAGTATCGAGATTTTCCAAAATACTTAGAGCATCATAAGATATGGTTTTCCTAAAACCTTGAGGTTTGTCTCAACTTTGCAAAAATTGTCCTAACAACAAGGTTTGAATTATAATAGGGAGTTTTGGAAAAAAAAACTTGATGTGTTAGTAAGGTTTGGTCAAACCTTGAGATTCTTGACAAACTTTGAGGTTTGCTAAACTTTCTTGTGGCCAGCAAGGTTTTAGATTATAACTGTAAGGTTTCGACAAAAACTTGCTAAACTAGCAAGGTTTAGTCAAACCTCAAGGTTTGAGACAAACCTTGAGGTTTGCCTTACTTGCATTGGCCATCAAGGTTTTGCTCAAACCTCACTTCAATAGCAAGGTTTGAGCAAAACCTTGTTGTATTGGAAGTTTTGGCCAAAACCTCGAGGTTCAGCTAGAAACTTGCTAACAGTAAGTTTTTAGCCAAACCTTAACCCAACAGCGAGGTTCTGGCCACCTCGAGGTTTAGGTGAAAAAACCTCGCTGTTGGGTGAGGTTTCACCTAAACCTCGAGGTTTCAAGCACACCTCGAGGATTGCTGTGAAACCTTGCTTCCTAACAAGGGTTCTAACAAATATGTCAATTTTATACTTTGATTTGTTTTACTATTCTATCTTTAAATATAGAAAATAATATATCACTAGAAAGTTCTTTGAGTCCTCTTTCCAATGCAAAAAGAATCAGCTTCAAATTCATTGTATTCAGGAAGTTATGAGCCAAATAATAACTACTATTATGTAACTGTCGTTATGCACCAGTGTCCGTTTCCTAGATCCATATTTCTCTCATATGATCTTTGCTTGGGTTGATCTTAGATTTATTGGAAATATATTTAAATCTAGTTTCATACCCAGGAAGAGTCGTCTTAATTAGAGTTGTAGTTTGAGAGATATGACATAAATATCGAACCTTGTCTAAATTATTTGAAGCAAATTAAGCACCAACTTTGGAGAATCATATCTCTTTCATATGAACTTTTTTTACCATGATCTTAATGATCATGTGACATATTGAAGTCTAGTTTCATATGAAACAAGTTTCAACTCAATCAGATGTCTGGTTGAAGAGATATGGCTAAAAAACAAAACCTCTATTTGCTTATTGAAAACAAAACGTCTGAAACCTTCTCGAAACCTCGAGGTTTTGCTCTAATTTTCCACTTCCCTCGAGGTTTCATTCTAACCTCGATGTTTACCTTCCCATGTGATCATTTTAGCTTCAACACCTGATCTTGATCATACTCCACACTTCAACTTGAGCCATTACAACCACCATTTGATTATAGATATTTCCAATATCATATATATGGCCTTGAATCTTAATTTGCTCATTAGATATAGCAATTTCTTGTTTCTTCAAATCTCTTCTCTTCTTTCTTATAATTATTCTTCACAATTTAGCTCAAAGAGAACTTCTTTCTTTTCATGACTTCTCCTCATTTGATATCTTTATTTTTCAACACCTGATCTTGATCATACTCCACACTTCAACTTGATTCTTCTTCCTCTTCTTCAATAAACTTAATCTCATTTGTTTTTCTAAGACATCTTCCATAATCCTATTATATTGCTTGACTAATCTATAAAATTTTTTACATTATATATGGTAGTTAGTCAAAGTAAAGAATAATTCATGATACAAACTTTTTGCTCTTAATACTTGGCATCTAAATTTGTCATCATCAAAATTAATCATATATCTAACAATACCAACGTGAAAGTACAAGTTTTATAGGATTTATAATATAAACATCTTTGTAAAAAAAATTTATGCACGCCAACTCTTAGGCTGGCCCACATCTAGGGGTATGCAAATGGTTTTTTGGTTTGGTGTTCGAATAAAACCAAAATAACCAAAAACCAAAATCCATGTTTTTACAACCCCGAACCAAAACCAAAGCTATTGAAAAAAGTGAACCAAGATAATCGAATTATTTCAGTTTTGTTTTCGGTTAATTCAGTGTTTGTGCCCTTTTTTGGGCCTTTCTGTTTTAAGATTCAAATTAACTTTTGATACCATGAATTGAACAAAAGCAAAGTAACAATAATTATGAGTGGTCACAAAGCTACATTAACTGGTGTGTAGTCACAAAGCTACATCAAAAACATTATCAAATGGAAGTCTATGTGTAGTCACAAAGCTACATCAAAAACATCATCAACTAGAAATTTTAAAATGTGACTAATGTGAAAGCTACATCAAAAATAACTTCAGCTCTCATTTCCCAACCATCACCAAAATCAGCTTTACATGATCTAAAATAAGAAAGATACTAAAATCAAGACGATATTTAATTTCCTCCCTAACTTCCTATGTTCAACCTATAATTAAAACAAGAATAAATCAAATAAAAAAACAAAAATAAAATATTAGATTCAAAACAAATTTTATATAACGGTTGGCAAAGGCAACATCCGTCAAAACAAATTTTATATAACAAGTGACAGAGGAAGCAACATCAAAAGAAGTGGGAGTGTTGTCATATTAGAAAATAATAAAAAGGCAAAGACAACAGAAAAGTAGTTCATTATATTGCACAAAAAATGGCGTAATACATTTGACCTTGATTCATTATTTTGAATATGATTTATCTATGAATTTACTCTTGAAGTTGTGAAGTTAAAAAGGAGGAATACAAGTTAACAGAAGTTAAAAAGTGGCAAAGTACTAATTTATGAAACTTCATGTGTAGGGGCTTGTTCAAAATCAAAATAATGTCAAAGGAACTCTATTTTAAAAGACTGCTCTTTCTACGAAAATAAGGAAAGATGGACAAAAATTTCTATGAAAATAACATCATAACAACAAAACTTTTGCATACTAAAAGAAGAAAGAAAGCACATAAGGAGAAGAACAAAAATATTTGGAAGAAGAAAGACAGCATATCAAAAGAAAGAAAGAACCAAACAATAGTGAGAGACTCACTCAAATGAGAGACGAAGTTAAGACCTATGGGTAATCGGTGATGTAAAGTGAGGAGGAGCGGCAACGGCCACCATCGATGGCTAGTCAAAGATACGAACTTGTGAAGAGAGGAGGTGAGGATTGTGATCAACAAATGAAGAAGGCAGAAGGTAGAGAAATGGTGAGACGCAATGATAGGGTTTTCACTTTTTACTTGGTAAAAAGTCAAATAGGGTTATGTAAAAAGTGTAAGACAGAGATTGAAGGATTGAAGGGTATGTGTTGATGCTTGAGCTTGGGCTGAAATGCACTATCATGTCCAAAGGCAAATACAATAACATGTTGATGTTCTGATTCAGCTAGATTGAAAAAAAATATATTATATATAAAACGGCGTCATTTAACTTACTTTTCAATTTATTTAGTTAGAACAGAATTAATTTCTACATAACCGTACCAATAATCGAACACCGAAATATACTTATTTAAAAATTGAACTGAAATCAAACACCAAATTAATCAAAATTGAATAACTGAATTGAGTTCAGTTCCGTTCAATGTTTGGTTTCGGTTATGATTTGCTCACCCCTACCCGCATCAGCCTACAAATAGGCCCATACTTCCGTGGATTGGGATTTTCCCAACCCTAACCTTATCCCAACCCCCGGGTTGGGCCCATTTTGCCAATTCTACTTTCAATAATGGGATTTAAATCCCAACTCTAACCTTGTCCCAACCCCCGGGTTGGGCCTGTTTTATCGGCTCTACTTTCAAGAATGAGATTTTCTGATTATGCCCTGTCCTCATATCAACCCTATGTAGGTAAGAATTTTAAAAGACTAATATATTTAGCTAGAGGGAAATGGATGGGATGGGATGGGATGGGAAGGGAAGAAAGGGAAAGGAAAATTTTAATGAGTTGGATTTCAAAAAATTAGAGAGGTGGGGTTATAAAATTTTAAGAGCAAAGGTGCAAAAATATACATATAGTCTTTTTAAAAATACCCCAACACCAAGTCTTCTTCTTCTTCTTTTGTGCAAAAGTGACTGTGTAGTTACAAAAGTAGAGCAAAAATGCATATTGACCATTAGGTCTAACTTTATTTTCATTTTTAAGGCTTATATGAACAATGACTCAACTAAGATTTTAGCCTAAGTGACATTGGATAAAAAGAAAAAAAAAATCCACATATACCTCCTGATATGAAGGCTTACGTACACGATATGATAGTTCTCTATGTCTAACCTTATGCAAGTTAAATATTTTTTATATTTCTTTAACATAATAAATTAATATAAGTTGGTAGATGTGGATTTTTTTTTTATTTTTTCTTTTTATCCATTATCACCTAGACTAAAACTTTAGTTGAGTCATCATCTACGTAAAATTTAAAAGTGAAAAATGTCAAACTTTAACAGTCAATATATATTTTTACTCTACTTTTGTAACCACATAGTCACTTTTGCATACACAAAAAAGAACTTGGTGTTAGGCGCACTTTTTTAAAAAAATCACATGTGTATTTTTACACATTGACCCAAATTTTAATAAAGACTAGAAGCAAAATAAAAGAATACAAAAAATTGATTAAAAATTTTCGACCTCAATTTTTCAATTTTTTTTAAATTCAAGTCATAAAAATTTCGACTTCCCTCCTTTTCCCTTATATTGAACAGCCCTTGATAATCTGGAAGCATATCAAACTATAGTTGGAACTATCATCTGGTCTGCAAATCTTGGCAATCACAATTTTGGCATCTATCTCAAGAATTACTTTTTTGAATCTTATATCCCAAGCTAGCCGGATACCTTTATAAATAACCCATTCTTCAGCCTTTAGAGAACTACACTTCCCAATTACATAATATTCCTTCTGTTCCAAAATATAAGATACAATCACCACCCCTACTTAGTTCCAAAATATAAAAGATATTTGAAGAATGTCTAGTCACTACTACAGATAAGTGTTTTAACGTTTGTTTTAAAAAGCCTTCTGCGTCTATTTTGAAGGAGTCGTCTATGCAGGAGATGTAAAAAGTATACGTCGGTTTATAGGGAACAGATTCCTACTTTTTTTGCAAAAGAACATACGCATCTATGCGTCTATTTTTGGCAAAAAAACATACGCACACTATGCGTATGTTTTTTTTTCAAAAACAGACGCACAATATTTTTTAAAAAAATTGATTTTTTTTAAAAACATGCGTATGTTTTTGCACAAAATAGACACACTCCTGTGACGCGATTTTTTTATTTTTAATCTATTCATGCAACTCAACCATATAATACAATTACAGAAAGCCGGATTTTACACCATTCAACATCCACTACCAGAAAGCTACATTACACATCCAATCTAACATTTTACAACATCCATCCACTAGAAATATACCATTCAACATAATATCCGACTACATAATATCTTACACAAATCCTAACGAAAATAATCAGAAGCAATAGAAGGGTCCTTGATCTCTGATAGATAATTTAATAGAAGCCCATATCTTAACAGAAGCAATTCATATAAAAAATATGTAAAATTTTCCGTATTCCTTACTAGCTGTTGATAGCGAATGCTTCACAAATTTTGGTGTATCTTGTTGTCGAAGAGCACCGTTGGAGAGTATTTGAAAGAGGAGACACTGGTGGTGTTCGAGCTTACATCAATGGCTAGCGTGAAAAAGAGGAGCAAGCTAGAAGCGAGCACAGAAGGGTCAGGGAGGAATACTGTGAAATATTAAAGCAAAACAAGAGTGGTCAAGGAAGGAGGTTGCCACTATCAAAAAGAGAGAAATCGTTTTTCAGAGAACAATAGTTGAAGACGAAGGAATATGATGAAAATAATTGAGAAGAGAAACAATAAGAGGGAAATAGTGGTGGGAATAAAAAAATTGCGTCCATTATTTCATAAAAAAGACGCTAAATGGGAGTGTCAGACATTGTAGACTTGCAGATGCTGCAGCAGATAGGGTGGTAGGGTGTTGATGATGCCATATGGCGTCTGTTTTTGTAAAAACAGACGTCACAATTTGTGTTTGTTAATAAATAATAGACGCACACCTGCGTCTGTTTTTAATAACAGACGCAAGTTTTTTCAAACACAGAAATTGTGTCTGGTTTTTGAAAAACAGACACAAAAAAATTGTGTGTCTGTTTTTTGAAAAAACAGAAAAAAAAAATTTGTGTCTGTTTTTTGAGTGTCTGTTTTAAATAACAGACGCAGGTTCCTGCATCAGGTTCCCCCCACCAGACGTTATTTTTTTAAAATTACCCCCTTTTTATTTACGATTGTGTCATGCGTGACTTTTAACTTCTATTTTTTTTAAAAACGGACATCTCTTACAGACATTATATCTCCTATTTGTAGTAGTGTTTCTCATACTTTTATGAGACACTTTTATTTTCATATTATATTTATTTATTCTACTATTATTAAATATAAAAGAGAGAAGTTTATATACTTTTGTGATACGAGTGGGTGAAAAAAAAAGGAATGTGAAAGTGAAAAATGGTTGTATGATATAAATTTATAAAAGAAATGGAGTGTGATGTGAGTGGGTGAAAAAAAGGGAATGTGAATTAAAAAAAGTGAAATTTTTTTTATTAAAAAAATAATAATTGGTAGGCTGGCAGGCCAACTCGCTATGGCAGGCTCAGGCTGGCATTTTTCCAACCCGCAAGTGGCGAATTACCAACACTATTTCACCCATGTTTTTTGAATTTCTTCATAATCACCTTTGTTCATAGCAAATTGTCAGAATCTCATAAAATTATGAGAATCTAATATCATGGCGAGGGTGGATGTGTAACACCTAACTTTAATTCCATTACCTTCCCTTAAGGTGGCCTTTGGAACCACTGTCATGTTGGAACAACAAAACAAAGAGAATAAAAACTTCAAACTATGATAAACAATGTAACTGCTTTATGTTAATACTCAGATTATACAATGCTGTTATTGTTAATAGTTACATGCTAGAAAAACAGGAAACAGAAAAGTCTATAACTATATTCGCTCCTTTCCCTGCCTCCTGTAGATCCTTCACCTGTATTGTGGAGAAGGTAAGGTTTTTAGAGAAACTTTAGTAGCATAATCATATCGATAACAGTGTAATGCAATACATGTCATGCTATATGCAATGCCTATATTTCCCCTCTAGTGCCCTTTCTCTCGGCACTTATCATATACCAGGAGCATGCACGTGACTACACTCTATTCACTAGCCAATGCATAAACAAAGAGTCAAACATCTCATACATACATGCTAGCTCCATTAGAACACAAATACAACCAATGAACATACAATAGACAAACAGAGCATAACAAGTTAATTAAGGGTAAATATTCTAACTACCAAGTATCCTCGTACGGTGCAGGTGTGATGTTCCTCTATTTCTAGCACTTCTAGTTCACTAGCTCGTTTCTTTGTAACACTTATACAGGCCACAATAGACAGCGTTACTGTATGCCCTTATCAGTATCCTACCGCCCTTCCTTTCTTGTACTCGCTAGGGTCCTGGTCCCTACAACCTGGACCGTATTTGTCCCCTACCTGTACCTTATCCATCCCCTACCTTTGCCACTCTACTGTCCACCTTGTGCAGCCCAGGTCCCTGTTGCTAGTTCGTCCCCACTGCCCTGGCTGGGACAATT
>JBAGKO010026899.1:0-10822 GCA_037177275.1 Acacia concinna | reverse complement strand
CCAAGCATCAAGAATCATTCATTGATATAGGAGAAGAGATTTAGTTGCTGCCCACCATGGAACTAGAAGCACAAAATGATAACATCCCAGCTTGCATCATCTACTTCTTGCTGGAGACGATAGAATGGAGAAATGTTGGACCCACGGTAATTAATTACTGCAGCTCACGGATTGAAAGTTTAATTGCTGCAATTGCCAATATATATTGCAAAGGAGCTGGGCCCCACGGTAATATAATTGCTACAATTGAAGCTCATGATTAAGAGTGATTTACTGCAGAGACACAGAACTGCTGCAGTCACGATGGATAATTAAATGGAGTTGCTGCCAAGCTGGGTTGCTGACGGTGATTGAGGGGAAAGGTCGATGGTGGAGCTGGAGTTCATGGTGAGAATGATTTGCGCAGCTGCCGATGGAAGTTTCCCTATGACGGTGGAATCAGGATTGGAAACAGCTAACGGTGAGCAAAAGGATCCGAAGCAGGCAGCTCCTCTGGTTCTAGATACTTTCCTGGTTCTGTCTCTCCGTGGCTGAAGCTCTGGCAGTGATGGAGGTGGAATGGTGGTTGATGATGAAGATGGAATGAATGGAATGGAATTTCGGCGGCTGCTCCCTCCTTTGATTCGTTGCTGCCGCTCTGCCTCTGTTGTTCGAGATATGGGAGGCCACCGGAAGAGAGGGCGAAGGTGGAGGGTGGAGATGAAGGTGAGGTGAAGATAAATGGCGATGGAAATGGAGGAGTGAAGAAGTGGTTGAATGGAAGAGAATGAATTGTGGTTGCCTCCTCCCCCTGCAACTCGCGGCTCTAGTTTCTTTTTATCTCACAAAGACACTCTGTAGCTAGGTCATTGTTCAAAATGGTGTGGTTAGACTCGTGGACCATTCTGGCATTCTGAAATTTCGAGGACTAATCTGTCATTTTTGGAATTCAAGGACTAAAATGTAATTTCTAGAATTAAAATTCCAAACATCCATTTTCGGACTTGGTCCAATTTCTTCAAATACCTACAATTAAAAGCAATTAAACCCACATCAAATATTCTCAAAAACCATTGATCAAGAATAATTACAATTTTTTATGACAATTTTCCTTTTTTAACTCAACATCAATTTATTCACCGTTAATTCTAATTAATTATTATCAAGACATTTTTAGCACAATAATTATGACAAAATCCCCAAAATAAAGTATGAAAAAATATAATAAAATTGGGAATTGTCACATAGTCAAGCTTTTAAAATCATCAAAAAATGAAGGAATCGTACCTGAGAAATTATTATGTGAGAGGTTCAACATTTCCAGATGTTGTAGCCCTTGAAGGATTATTGGAATTCCTCCAGAAAAGAAATTTGCACTAAGATCAATGTATTCAAGATTTTGTAATTGGCCAAAACTAGATGGAAGGCTGAAGAACTTATTTCCACTTAAGTTCAATTCCCGTAACTTGATCAACCCTCCAAACTGTTTTGGAATTGAGCCACTCAACTTATTGTTAGCTACACTCAACAATTCAAGGTTCTTCAATAATCCTATATCAATAGGAATGTTTCTTGAAAGTTAGTTGTTGCTCAACCCAAGTTCAATCAATAATGACAAGTGACCCAATTCCTTTGGAATATTTCCTGTCAATTGATTTGACGAAAAATTAAGTCTCTGTAACTTTGTTGCCTTACTTAGTTCTGGTGGTATGCCCCCGGATAACTTATTAATAGAGATCATAAGGCTCGTAAGGTTATGGCACTGCCCCCATTTCGGTGACAAGTGGCCATAAAGGGCATTGTTACTTAAATCAATGTAGTCCAAGTTTGGGTATACACCAAAAGCTTCTGTTATATTACCTGTCAATTGATTGTTTTCAAGTCTAACTCTATGAAGGGTAGAGCAATTCCTCAAACTTCTAGGAACTGGACCAGTGAATTGATTGTTATCTGCAGTGACATTAGTAAGCAATCCTCCAAGGCAAATGTCTTGTGGCAAATGACCTTTGAAATAATTGCTTGCAAGTTGCAAGGATACCAATTTTGTAAGGTTATTCATTTCTAATGGAAGAATGCCACTAAGTTTATTGTCAGACAAACTTAGTATGGATAACTTTGTCAAGTTTCCAATACCAAAAGGAATAGATCCAGAAAGGTTGTTTTGAAAAAGGAGGAGCTTGCTTAAATTGACTAAGTTCCCAATGGAAGTTGGGATCGATCCTGATATGTTATTATCTAACAACTGCAAATTTTCCATATAATAAAGTTTCCCTATTTCTTGTGGAATTGACCTTGAGATTTGATTGGAATAAAGATAAAGATCTTTTAAACTAGACAAGTTTCCGATAGTACTAGGGATGCTACCAGAGAGATTGTTTCTTGAGATGTCAAGTTCTTCAATATTCTTCATCATTCCAATTTCATGGGGGATAGAACCAGTAAACTGATTACCTCCAAGTGCTAAGTACCAGATATTAGTCAACTTTCCAATCTGGGGAGGAATGTGGCCAAACAGGCGGTTGTCTACTAGATTTAGAACAGACAAATTGGCTAAACTTGCTATCCCTTCAGGAATATGACCACTGAAATAATTACTACCTAAGTATAGATCATCAATATTCTTGGGCAGAATTGTGATTACAGATGAAAGTTCTCCAGAAAGATGATTTTGATACACAGAAAGTTGTGAGAGTGAGGATAAGTTGCCAATACTTGTTGGAATGCTGCCTGAGAACTCATTAAAGGAAAATTCTATATAACTAAGACTGGGGAAAGATGACTTGGAAGATATATTTTGAAAACGGAGTTGAGCTCATTGCATACAATTCCAACCCAATTGCAAGGATGACTGCTATTATGTTTCCAAGATGATAACAGAGTTTGGCTTTGGTTGTCAAGGCTGGCCTTCCACTTTAGCAAAGCATTTGCTTCACTGTTTGGTGAAGTAATGAGAGAGGAAACATTGAGATGGGAACAACAACATTAAATAGCCAACTAACAGTACCCACCAAAGAGTTAGCTTCTCAGAAAATTGAAGTTTTCTAAAGAGGAATGCCATGGCTGTGAAGGATATTTCAAAGAGAATGAGAATGGTGTGGCAAAGGCAATGGGTTTTACGAGATATTTATAAGCAGATGAAAACATATTAGTTTCTCAAATGAAAATTAACAATAATGGAAGAATATGAGAATAAAATATTTTTGTCTCTACAATGGAAGAACGTCTCTATTTTTTATTTTTTTTTTTGGCTTTTTACCTCTTATCATGTATTCTTGAATTATAAGAATAAAATATTTTTCTTTCTGCAATTGATATATTTTCTTAATTAGTTAAAGAAAATAGAATAAAAGATTTTTCTTTCTACAATTGATACCACCCACCCCATTGGCAGGGCTCTAGTGACAACTTGATTATTGTGATTAACTACTTGAGTATAAGAATTAATAATTTGAGTTCCCTAAGCCCTATTCAGCCTCATGGTCATGTTGATAAGGGTAATGACAATATGAGTATAACAATTGACAACTTGTGCTCTTTAGGTTGTTAATAATTATATTCAAGTTGTCAATATCCATACTCAAGTAATTAAACCCATTACTCAATTTGTCACTGGTCCTCTGGCCGCCAGCCGCCAAAAGGCCCCATGGTGGGCTGGTGCCAACTGCTAGAGCTCCAGTGCTGGCGAGAGTTTTTTCATTTTTCATTACAAAATATATTTAGGGGCATTTTGGTAAAAAGGCAATATTTCAAAATCTTAGAATATTACTTTGGAATCTATTTATCTTTTGCATATGTTAATAGATTTTTTGAGGTTTTCCTAATACATATGTTATTTATATGTTTTTTCCCCTTTATTTATTTCGGAGTAATGGACGTACAGGCAGTATCGCTACATGCATGGAAGAATTTTCCTGTGCCCAACTTACAAGTTGGGGCAACTTAATTATCAAGAAAATGAAAGTGAAAGACTTTCAAAAATGAGAGCTGAGGGGACGTTTTAATTAATGACATTTGAACAATATTATTGCCAAGATTTTATTGCAAAGAAAAATAAAGAATTTAGTGACAGAATCTCAGTCATAACATAGTGAAATTTTATTATTATTACATTCATAGTTTATCATACTGCATAAAAAAAATTCTATGAAGTTCATATATGAAGTCACTAATTATAATTAAATACAAAAATCTAGCATGGATTTGTATAAGTTGATACAATTTTGTAAGCTGAACATGTAAAAACAGTAAATTCTCAGTGTGTGAACTTGTAAGTTTAGTTGAGTTTGCAATTTACACGAGTTCATATAATTTTATAAGATATAAATGTACAAACATTATAATCAAATGATCAACTCACAAGTTTAACAACAATAGTTACTAGTATGAGGATTGACAGTTGCAAGTATATGTTAATTTGTGTTCACACTTCCTTATCCTTATCTAATTAATAATAATTATGAACAATAATATATTTTAATTCGAATAATTAACTCCTAAACTCAAGACCACATTATTCAAGAGCCCGTCAATGGATTGGATACAAGACAAACTATAATGGTTCAAATAACAAAGGCGATAGTGTTGTGTGATATTTGTAGAATATCATTTCTAAGACTTCATTGCAGTGGAAACGATGATATGTACGAGAGAAACAAATGTATGGAAGAGTTTTAAAAGACAGGGTGACGGGGTTATGTGAATTTGTCTAAAGAATGCAACAGCAATATACTTACAAAATCTAATTGATGACTTTAATTTCTTCGAACATGCAGGCTGGGACAACAAAAAAAAGAAGATAGATTGTAATATTCACAGAACGGGCTGATGAACATTTTCCCAGTAGACAAATCAAAACAAAATTTGAAAGATGGAAAAATCAACTCGTGCTCTACTTGGAGACGACGAGGAGGGGCCATTTTCATTAATAAACCATTAATTGGTTTATTTTATGTTTTTCTTATCTTCTCTTGCTCCTTGTGCGTGAAGATTACAACAGTATGAAAATGAAATGTACAACAACGTGGCTGAATCATTTTCTTTGAACATGCGGGTTGGGATAAGGAAAATGATGGATTGAAATATCAACAAAAAAGTAGCTTATAACTGACGCTAAAGGGAATTAGCGCCAGCCTATTGACTGAATTTTTCTATCGCTAATTCTTTTGTGACTAATTGCTTTAGAGACACTATAATTTTTTTGTGATAACTCATAAGTAATAACCTTAGTCACGCTAGAACTTTTGGTGGCAGAATGTTTTTGTCCCTAAAAATTCAATGACAAAACATATAGATGGAATTTTTTCCATTGCTAAAAATGTTGTGACTGGTTAGCGATGAAAATAAATTAGCGTCGCTAATTAAGTGGCAAAAAAGCTCTTTCATGAATTTAGTGACAAAAAAAATAAGCATCGGAAAGCTTAGTGACAAAGTAATTTTTCATTGACAATTAAAGTTAGTTAAGAATAATAAATAGTATTTAAGAAATATGTTTTTTAGATATGTCCTTATTTATAAGTGGCTACACGAGATATTGCACTACTTAATAATTTCATACTCCTTTGATCCGGTCCTATATATTGGGCACTTCTAACAATTTTCACACAACTAAGGAAAACATTAAATTTCATTAATTCTACCATAGAGTTCAACAGGGGATGAAAGGGGGAGAAGTGGGGGGTGAATCAAAATGAGATAGAAGAATTCAGAAAAATGGGACAAAAATTTGGAGAGTGAAAACACAAGTAAAAAAAAGAGGGAGAGAATAGTCATAATAGATTTCAAAAAAAAGGTGGGGATGAAAAGACACATAAGCTTGAGAGAGTAGGGGTGTTGTTTTTTTCTCATACTCCCAAAGAAGGTCAATGCTTTTCTGGTCAAGTGTCACACATGTGATATTTCAACACCAATGGCTTGAGGGAGGAATCGTATATTATCAGGATTGCTTCATTTTGTTATTTTTTTAATGTTTTTTCTTCTTTCTATTTTTTTCCCTTTTTCCTACCCGAGGGAGGTCAATACTTTATGATTGTTGTCATATTTGTGAGCATTAACATCAATGGCTAGAGGGTGCAATACAATGTGATTTGGATTATTATTATTATTATTATTATTATTATTATTATTATTATTTACCTTCCTCATTCCTCTTTTTTTTTATCACTCCTTAATGCTCTCCTTTCTCTTTGTTTATATTGACTCCTCCTATCAATTACCCATCTTACACTTGTTGCTAGGATGTTATGTTGTCATTATGATGATCTCATTCCATTGGTGTAGTGATGTAGCATGTGTGTGTTATGTAGACTAAAAGATCAAGAAGTATGCATCTTTTTTCTCTTAACTTGATATTTGTTGGTAGAAGCATGGATTTTAATTCTCTTCCCTTTCTATTGTGCTTCTTGATGAATTGATGGTTTTAACATATTTTATAAATGTAAATAGAATGGGAAACTCCCTTTTGTTTAAAAAAAATTGATTTCAAAAGATTTTTATGCAGTGTGAGGTTTTCAGAACCTCCACAAGCATAAAAATGATTATTCTTTCATGCGTGGTCATTAGAACCTCTACAGGGATTTTAATCAAAAATATTTCTCTAACGATAAAAAAAATCATTTTTGTCAAAAATAGAAAAAACAAATAAACTCAAAATCATTTTATTGAACAAATTAAGCAAACATTTTTTTTAAAAAAAAAAGACACAAACAAAGTGACACTCATTTTTACCCCTTGAACTACATGGGCTTTAATCCCTTTAAACCGTACGTAGGCCTTAAGCTCTATTTCTATGTCAATTCCAACTTTATAATAAAAAAGGTTTCTTTCATTGTTTTCCCTTTGTTTCAATTTTTGTAAATAGACATTCCTTTTTATTTTGTTTCCATTGTTAATTATTTTTTGTAAATATTATTTTATTAATTTCCTTTTTGGGTAATTAAAATAAATTTAAAGGCCATATATATTTTTAAATAATTGAATTACGTTGACCATTCTTGTGAATGGGTGCTATGGGGTGTTAGACGCATAATCGACTTCCGAACCCTATCTCGGTTTTAATAGAACGTTTTGTTTTTTTGTTTTTTATTTAAAAAAAAAAGGTTTCCAAAATAACCGTTCTTTCAAAATTTTGGTGGCGGCTCCATTTGTTTTTCCAAATTTTGAGCTTTACAGCTTGGCGACTCCACTATGGACTGTTTGAGAGTGAAGCCCATTTAAGTTAATTATTTAAAAATAATATGGCCTTGATTTTATTTTAATTACCTTTTTCTTGATTTTTTTGAATTAACTTTATTTATTTATTTATTTGTTTACTTTTTCCTCTATCTTGTGATCTGCTTAGTAGATGAGGGTCGAGTAAAATTTAAGGCTACATGTTTGTATGCTCTCCTCACACATTGAGTACTCACACAATTTCTCCTCACACACATATTGTGCCCTATACTCGGGCCACGTAAGCACCTTAGGGAGTGGAAGCTACTAACGGTACCCTATTAGTTTTTGAACCTTTGGAGGTGACTTGTGAATGTTTCACCTAGCTGTTACCTATTTAATAAGTCTAGTCCATGTAGAACTTCCATATTCTCAAATGATCAGTTTTGTTTAATGGGGTCTCTGTCTTCGTGACAGGGGCAGTTAGGGGACTTTTTTATGTGAGAATTAGAATCACCTTAAAACCATCGCACATATTAGTGGAAATTATTGGACTACCTAATTAGTTGGTACTTTCCTTTCTTAGGATAGATTTCCACCAACTTAAGGTTATTCCTAAAATAGGACATATATTTATTTATTATTTTGTAATATTATCATTCATGCATAATTAATCAAAAACCCTAGGATCAAGTTTTGTACTGTTTCACAGGATCAAGGTTTGCTAACCCAAAATTTGGGTGTTTATGGTACCCTTGGCACAAGGAGTTATGCGAGTACTAGTGACAGCAACATGAAGTTTGGAGGTGTCTCTTATTACGGCAAGCTTGTTATGTCATCGAAGTAAATTACTAGGGTCATTTCGCTGCCACACTCTTCAAGTGTCTGTGGGCTAATACCACAACCTCATATGGTCTAAAGACTGATGAATTGGGCATAACTTCGGTAAATTTCTCCCTACCAATTCACATTGGGCACTCAGAAGATGATGAGCCATTTATTCTTGCATTCAAGGCCCAATATGTTTATTATGTCGAGGATAAGAGGCATATAGATTGGCGTATGGTGGTAACCTTAAAGCCTATAGACCTTTACAACATGGGTGATTGTGATAACATTGCCTACGAGAGTGACCCCTTTGAACTTGCCGGATTTGACAACTTTTTTCCGGATGGTGATGACACTTTACCTATAGCTAGGTGCATTCTCATTACTTATAATTTATCACAAATAATTAAATTAAATTTAAATTTATTTCAATCATATGTATTTCATACTACTAATAATTTCTGAATGCATTTTTCTGCAGAGATGAGGAAGAATAGTGTTTCAAAAATATTGACCACCATTCTTTTCAATTGTAAAAAGTCATCACATTTTTTAACCAAATAAATTTAAGAAAATACATTTGTAGGGGTATTAAAAATATCTTTCTTGTAAATTATGAATAAGTCATAACATTTTTAAACCAATCAAACTAAATAAAAAAAAAGAGGGGATTTAAAAACTGCATTATTGAAAATCATAAACAAGTCATCACATTTTTTATGAAAAAAATTATTTGTAGGGGTTTTAAAAATCATTACAGACTAAAATAAAACCGCTACAAACAATAACCGCTACAAACAATAACCACTACAAAAAATGTTACGTAAACCACTATTAATGTCTTGTTGATACCTATAAATGCCCCTCACTCCCACTTCATTCTTACTTCACTCTCTTCTCCTTTCTCCTTCTTCACCTTATTCTCTTTTTGTTTTTTTAATTTTTATTTAACAACATCATGGTAGTATCAAGCATATGTCCAATGTAAGATTTTTTTTTCTTTTCACTTTACATATGATATTTGTTCATTTGCTTTTATGTGTTACCTTACATTTTTCCTTTATGTTTTTCAGGGTCTTATTAACTTTAACTATTATCTCATTATTTCAGTTCTATATACTCTTCTAACAATTAATTTTTATTTTAACTACAACAAATTAAGATTACATATATTCTCATATATAAATATCAAAATTAAATTTATAGAATTTTCATTATATTCAGATTTTCTTAATCACATTCAAATTCATTATTAAACCAAATTAAAATATTACATTTATTTTATTTGGCAAAAAGTTGAAATAATTTTTTTACATCTGTGCTTTTTTACAGTAGTTTCAAATATTTTATTTTGGCACTCACCCTGGTGCCTTTTTTTAAAAAAATTGCTACATTTGTAGCTGTTTTAATAAAACTGCTACTAAATTTTTGCTCCAAAATTTAAATTTTTTTAACATGCCCACCAGATTTTCAACGTTTGGCGCCAAATTTCAAAATTTTCCTACCAAATGTTTACAAATTCTCCCCAACAATTACATTTTTTCTCAAAATTTTTACTTTTGTAGCGATTTCTTAACTACTACAAAGTGGTAGCCTTTGCAGTAATTTATTGAAACTGCTACAAATTAGTAGTGGTTGCTAAAAAATGTTTGTAATAGAAGATTTTGTAGCGGTTTTGTGAACCGCTATTACAGTTATTTGTAAAAACCTACATTTTAACTGCTACAAATGTGTGTTTCTTTTTTTTTTTTGTAATGCCTTTCTTTTTAGTAGTTTTAGAGTTAGTTTAAGGGGAGGTTATATCCAATTGGGATGGCTTGGATAATGAACCTAAGGGAAGGTTCTATCCAATTATTCCAACCAAAACGAGCCTCCTAAGGGGAAGTACTGCTCAATTTTTCAAAACTAGGATAGCATTTCCTAGGGGGAGGTGTTGTCCGATTGTCCTGGACCAAAGTGGCATTTTCTAGGGGGAAGTGTTATCCGACTATCCTAGACCAAAGTGATATTTTCTAGGGGAAAGTGTTGTCTGACTGTCCCAAACTAAGGTAAGGATTCTAAAGGGAAGATGTTGCCCAATTGACGGGTCTGGTTTGTGAGGCACATCTACAGGGAGATGTTGCCCAATTGTTTCGGTCTGGGCAATGGGGACAGGCCAACAAGTGGGACCCAGGCTTGGCAGGATGTATAGGGTGTTCTATTGAAGGGTATTGGTGGGGAATGATACGGTCTGGTAAATGGGAAACCATGACCCTGAGGGGTATAAGAAGGAAAGGGCAGTAGTATACTGTTAGAGGTAGACAATAATGCCCTGTATTTTGGTCTATATAGGCGTTTTAGAGAGGTATACCAGAAATCCAACTGCACCAGAAATAGTGAAACAGAGCCCTCACACTGTGCAAGGAGTATACGGTAACAAGAACCTCTACCCTTAACCTGTATTGCTTTGCTTTGTTTGATGTTTCTTGTATGATTGTTTGTTGTGTTCTGGTTGTGTGTAGCCTTTATGCATGAGAGTTATGACTCCTTGTTTATGCTTAGGCTATTTGAGTTTGAGGTCGAGTCACATGCTGGCTCCTGGTATACAGAATGTGCTGAGAGAGAGGACACTAGAGGTAAAGTATAGGCATTGCATTACATGGTTTCTAGTTATGACTCTATGATAAGACACAATATTTATATGGTTTTTCGAGGTATTTTATATGTAAATTGCACACATTTACCTTCAAATTGCATGTTATTTATATTATATGGATTAAATGTCTAAAGATTGAATTTTGATAATTTATGGGAAAAATAGCTTTATTTATATAATATCTATATAATTCTTCACTTGCCTTGGCAAAGGTACTTTGTTGTTATGATTTCA